>JARFJB010000080.1:2887500-2902500 GCA_036346205.1 Vesta saturnalis | reverse complement strand
CACACACACCGACACACAGACACACAGACACACAGACACACAGACACACAGACACACAGACACACAGACACACAGACACACAGACACACAGACACACAGACACACAGACACACAGACACACAGACACAGACACACAGACACACAGACACACAGACACAGACACACAGACACGACAGACACCAGACACACAGACACACAGACACCAGACACACAGACACAACCAGACACAGACACACAGCACGACACACAGACACACAGACACACAGACACACAGACACACAGACACACAGACACACAGACACAGACACACAGACACACAGACACACAGACACACAGACACAGACACACAGACCACAGACACCAGACACACAGACACACAGACACACAGACACACAGACACACAGACACACAGACACACAGACACACAGACACACAGACACACGACACACAGACACACGACACGACACACGACACACGAACACGACACAGACACACGACACGACAACGACACGACACACACACACAGCACAGACACACACACAGACACAGACACACAGACAACAGACCCAGACACACAGACACACAAACACAACACACAGACACACAGACACACAGACACACAGACACACAGACACACAGACACACAGACACACAACACACAGACACACAGACACACAGACACACAGACACAAACACAGACACACAGACACACAGACCACAGACACACAGACACAGACACACAGACACCAGACACACAGCAACACAGACACACAGACACACAGACACACAGACACACAGCACACAGACACACAGCACACAACAACACAGACACACAGACACACGACAACAGACACACAACACACAGACACACAGACACACAGACACAACCAGACACAAGACACACAGACACAACACAGCACAAACACAGACACCAGACACCAGACACACAGACACCAGACACCAGACCAGACACCAGACACCAGCACCAGACACACAGACACCAGACACAGACACCAGACACCAACACACAGACACCAGACACAGACACCAGACCACAACACAGCACACAGACACCAGACACACGACACAGAACACACACACAGACACACAGACACACAGACACAGACACAGACACACAGACACACAGACACAAACACAAGACACACAGACACACAGACACACAGACACACAGACACACACAGACACACAGACACACGACACACAGACACACGAACACAGACACACAGACACAGACACAGACACACAACACAGACACACAGACACACAGACACACAGAACACAGACACACAGACACACAACACAGACACACAACACAGACACACAGACACACAGACACACAGACACACAGACACAACACCAACACACAACACACAGACACAGACACAGACACACAGACACACAGACACACAGGCACACAGCACAGACACAGACACAGACACACAGACACACAGACAACAGACACACAAACACACAACACACAGACACACAGACACACAGACACACAGACACACACACACAACACAACACAGACACACAGAACACAGACACCAGACACAGACAGAACACCAGACACCAGACACACAGACACACAGACACACAGACACCACACCAGACACACAGACACAGACACACAGACACACAGACACACAGACACACAGACACACAGCACAAGACAAACACACAGACCACAGACACACAGACACACAGACACAGACAACAGAACACAGACACACAGACACACAGACACACAGACACACAGACACACAGACACACAGACACACAGACACACGACACAGCACACGACACAGACACACAGACACACGGACACACAGACACACACACGACGAACACAGACACACAGAACACAGACACACAGACACACAGACACACGACACAGACACACAGACACACAGACACAGACAACAACACAGACACACAGACAACAGCACAGACACACAGACACACAGAACACAGACACAGACACACAGACACACAGACACACAGACACACAGACACAGACACAGACACACAACACACAGACACACAACACAACAACACAGACACACAGACACAGACACACAGACACACAGACACAGACACACAGACACACAGACACACAGACACACAGACACACAGACGACACAGACACACAGACACACAGACACACAGACACACAGACACACAGACACACAGACACACAGACACACAGACACACAGACACAGCACACAGACACACAGACACACACAGACACAGACACCAGACACACAGACACAGACACAGACACACAGACACACAGACACACAGACACACAGACACACAGA
This sequence comes from Vesta saturnalis, assembly GCA_036346205.1. Taxonomy (NCBI): domain Eukaryota; kingdom Metazoa; phylum Arthropoda; class Insecta; order Coleoptera; family Lampyridae; genus Vesta; species Vesta saturnalis. Next base: position 2,900,157 of record JARFJB010000080.1, on the reverse strand, counting down.
CACACAGACACACAGACACACAGACACACACAGACACAGACACACAGACACACAGACACACAGACACACACGACACACAGACACACAGACACACAGACACACAGACACCAGACACGCAGACACCAGACACGCAGACACACAGACACGCAGACACACAGACACCAGGCACACAACACGACAGACACCAGACACCAGACACACACGACACACAGACACACAGACGCACAGACACACAGACACACAGACACACAACACACAGACACACAGACACACAGACACACAGGCACACAGACACACAGACACACAGACACACAGACACAGACACACAGACACACAGACACACAGACACACAGACACACAGACACACAGACACACAGACACACAGACACACGGACACACAGACACACAGACACGCAGACACACACGACACACGGATACACGGACACACAGACACACGACACACGGACACACAGGACACAGACACACAAGACACCCAGACACACAGACACAGACACAGACCACAGACACACAGAACGCACAGACACAGACACACAGACACACAGACACACAGACACACAGACACACAGACACACAGACACACAGACACACGACACAAACACACAGACACATCACACAGACACACAGACACACAGACACACAGACACACAGACACACAGACCACACAGACACACAGACACACACAAGACACACAGACACACAGACACACACGACACAGACACACAGACACACAGACACACAGACACACAGACACACAGACACACAGACACACAGACACACACAGACACACAGACACACAGACACACAGACAAGCACACAGACACACAGACACACAGACACACAGACACACAGACACACAGACACAGACACACAGACACACACACACAGAACACACAGACACACAGACACCAGACACACAGACACCAGACACAGACCAGACACAGACACCAGCACGCAGACACAGACCACGACAGACACACAGACACAGACACACAGACACACAGACACACAGACACACAGACACACAGACACAGACACACACAGACACACAGACACACAGACACAGACACACAGACACACGACACACAGACACACAGACACACAGCACACAGACACAACACAACACAGACACACAACACAAACACACAGACACACAGACACACAGACACAGACACACAGACACACAGACACAGACACACAGACACACAGACACAGACACAGACACACAGACACAGACACACAGACACACAGACACACAGACACACAGACACAGACGACACACGACGACACAGACGACCACAGACACACAGACGACAACACAACAGACGCACAGACGCACAGACACACAGACACACAGCACACACAGACAGACAGACAGACACAACACGCAACGACACAGACACACAGACACACACACACGACACAACAGAACACAGCACAGACACAGACACACAGACACACAGACACACACAAACACACACACAGACACACACACAGACACACAGACACACACACACAGACACACAGACACAGACACACAGACACAACACAGCACACAGACACACACAACACACAGACACAGACAGACACACAGACACGCAGACACGCAGACACGCAGACACACAGACACGCAGACACACAGACACGCAGCACGCAACACGCAGACACGCAGACACGCAGACACGCAGATACCCACACGCAGACACACAGACACCAGACACAAAGACACACAGACCACAAACACACAGACGCACAGACACACAGACACACAGACACACAGACACACAGAACACAGACACAACACAACAACACACGACACACAGACACACAGACACACAGACACACAGACACACAGACACACAGACACGACACACGGACACACAGACACACAGAACACAGACCACAGGACACACAGGACACACGGACACACGGACACACGGAACGACACACGGACACACAGACACACAGACACACAGACACACAGACAACAGATACACAGACACAGACACGCACAGACACAGACACACAGACACACAGACACAGACACACAGACACACAACAGACACACAGACACACAGACACACAGACACACAGACACAACACACACACAGACACAGACACACAGACACACACACAGACACCACAGACACACAGACACAGACACACAGACACACAGACACACAGACACACAGACACACAACGACACACAGACACACAGACACACAGACACACAGACACACAGACACACAGACACACAGACACACAGACACACAGACACACAGACACACAGACACACAGACACACAGACACACGACACAGACACACAGACACACAGACACACAGACACACAGACACGACAGACACAGACACAGACACACAGACACACAGACACACAGACACACAGACACACAGACACACAGACACAGCACACGACACAGACACACAGACACACAGACACACAGCACACACAGACACACAGACACACAGACACACAGACACACAGACACACAGACACACAGACACACAGACACACAGACACACAGACACACAGACACACAGACACACAGACACACAGCACACAGACACACAGACACACAGACACACAGACACAGACACACAGACACACAGACACACAGACACACAGACACACACAGACACACAGACACCAGACACACAGACACACAGACACACAGACACCAGACACACAGCACACACAGACACACAGACACACAGACACAGCACACACAGACAGACACAGACACACAGACACACAGACACACAGACACACAGACACACAGACACACAGACACACAGACACACAGACACACAGACACACAGACACACAGACACACAGACACACAGACACAGACACACAGACACAGACACACAGACACACAGACACACAGACACACAGACACACACGACACACAGACACACAGACACACAGACACACAGACACACAGCACACAGACACACAGACACACAGACACACAGACACACAGCACACACACAGACACACAGACACACAGACACACAGACACACAGACACACAGACACACAGACACACAGACACACAGACACACAGACCACAGACACACAGACACACAGACACAACACACAGACACACAGACACACACACGACACACAGACACACACACAGACACAGACACACAGACACACAGACACACAGAGCACACGCACAGACACACAGACACGACACGCACACAGACACACAGCACACAGCACAGACACGCAGACACCAGACACACAGACACACAGACACACAGACACACAGACACACAGACACACAGACACACAGACACACAGACACACAGACACACAGACACACAGACACCACACAGACACACACACACAGCCCAACACACAGACACACAGACACACAGACACAGACACACAGACACACAGACACACACACACAGACACACGACACACAGACACACAGACACACAGACACACAGACACACAGACACACAGACACACAGACACACAGACACACAGACACACAGACACACAGACACACACACACACACACACACACAGACACAGACACCAGACACGCAGACACCAGACACACAGACACAGACACCAGACACCAGACACACAGACACAAGACACAGACACACAGACACACAGACACACAGACACAGACATACAGACACACAGACACATAGACTCACAGACACACAGACACACAGACACACAGACACACAGACAACACAGACACACACACACTCATACACACACACACACAGGCACACAGGCACACTGACACACAGACACAGTCACACAGACACACAGACACACAGACACACAGACATACAGACACTCAGACACACAGACACACAGACACACAGACACACAGACACACAGACACACAGACACACAGACACAGACACACAGACACACACAGACACACAGACACACACACACACACACACACACAGACACACAGGCACACAGACACACAGACACACAGACACACAGACACACAGACACACAGACACACAGACACACAGACACACAGACACACAGACACAAGACACACAGACGCACACAGACCACAGACACACAGACCACAGACACAGACCACAGACGCACAACGCACACGACACCAGACACAAGACCACACACGCAAAACGCAGCACGCAGACACGCAGACACAGACACAGACACAAACACACAGAAACACAGACACTCAGGCACACAGACACAGACACACGGACACACAGACACAGACACACAGACACAGACACACAGGCACAAACACCAGACACACAGACACAAACACACAGAACACAGCACAGCACACAGACACACAGACACACAGACACACACAACACACAGACACAGCACAGACACACAGGCACAGACACACAGGCACAGGCACACAGACACACAGACACACAGACACACAGACACACACAGACACACAGGCACACAGGCACACAGACACACAGACACACAGACACACAGACACACAGACACACGACACGACACAGACACACGGACACGAACACACGGACACACGGACACACGGACACAGACACACGGACATACGACACGCAGACACGCAGACACGCAGACACGCAGACACGCACACGCAGGCAACAGACACCAGGCACGCAACACGCACCACACACACAGACACACAGACAACAGACACAAAGACGCACAGACACAAACGCACAGACACACAGACGCACAGACCACAGACACACAGACACAGAGACAACAGACACAGACACACGACACACAGACACAGACACACAGACACACAGACACAGACACACAGAACACACACACACATACACACGACACAGGACACAGACACACGGACACAGAACACACGGACACACGGGCACACGGACACAGGACACACGACACACGAACACACATAGGACACACGACACACAGACACACAGACACCAGACACAGACAAACAGACAAGACCACAGACAACAGACGCACAGACACACAGACACACAGACACACAGACACACAAATACACAGACACACAGACACACAGGCACACAGACAAACAGACACACAGACACACAGATACAAGACACACAGACATACAGTCATACTGACACAAACACAAACACACAGACACACAGACACAGACACACAGACACATAGACACCCAGACACACAGACACACAGACACACAGACACAGACACCAGACACGACAACACACAGACACACAGACACAGACACAGACACACAGACACAGACACACAGACACACACACACACAGACACACACACAGACACAGACACACAGACACACAGACACACAGACACACAGACACACAGACACACAGACACACAGACATACAGACCCACAGAATCACAGACACACAGACACACACACAAACGCGCACACACACAGAGACACAGACACACAGACACAGCCACACAGACACACAGACACACATACACACAGACAGACAGACACAGACACACAGACACACAGACACACAGACACACAGACACACAGACACACAGACACACAGACACAGACACACAGACACACAGACACACAGACACACAGACACAGACACACAGACACACAGACACACAGACACACAGACACACAGACACACAGACACACAGACACACAGCACAGACACACAGACACACAGACACACAGACACAGCAGACACACAGACACACAGACACACAGACACACAGACACACAGACACACAGACACACAGACACACAGACACAGACACAGACACACAGACACACAGACACACAGACACACAGACACACAGACACACAGACACACAGACACACAGACACACAGACACACAGGCACACAGACACTCAGGCACACAGACACACAGACACACAGACAACACACTGAGACACAGGCACACAGACACACAGACACACAGACACACGACACACAGACACACAGACACACAGACACACAGACACACACAGACACACGACACACGACACGACACAACCAGACACACAGACACAGACACACAGACACACAGACACAGACACACAGACACACAGACACACAGACACACACAGACACACAGACACACAGACACAGACACACAGACACACAGACACACAGACCACAGACACACAGACACGACACAGACACACAGACACACAGACACACAGACACACAGACACACAGACACACAGACACAGACACACAGACACACAGACACACAGACACACAGACACACAGACACACAGACACACAGACACACAGACACACACGACACACAGACACACAGACACACAGACACACAGACACACAGACACACAGACACACAGACACACAGACACACAGACACAAGACACACAGACACAGACACACCAGACACACAGACACACAGACACACAGACACACACACAGACACACAGACACACGGACACACAGACACACAGACACACGACACAGACACACAGACACACAGACACACAGACACACGACACGACACAGAAAAAACCAGACACACAGCACAGACACACAACACACAGACACACAGACACACAGACACACAGACAACAGACACACAGACACACACAGACACACAGACACACGACACACAACACACAACACACAGACGACACAGACACACAGACACACACACAACACACAGACACACAGACAACACACAGACACACAGACACACAGACACACAGACACAGACACAACACACAGACACACACACACAACACACAGACACACAGACACACAGACACCAGACACACACGAACACAGACACACAGACACCAGACACAGAAACCACAAGACCACAGACACCAGACACCAGACACACAGACACACGACAGCAACCAGACCACAAACACAGACACACAGACACACAGACACAAGAACACAGACAACACAACACGCAGACACACAGACACACAGACACACAGACACACAGACACACAGACACACAGACACACAGACACAGACACACAGACACACAGACACACAGACACACAGACACACAGACACACAGACACACAGACACACAGACACACAGACACACAGACACACAGACACACAGACACACAGACACACAGACACACAGACACACAGACACACGACACACGACACACGACACACGACACACGACACACGACACACAGACACACAGACACACAGACACACAGACACACAGACACACAGACACACAGACACACAGACACACAGACACACAGACACAGACACAGACACACAGACATACAGACACACAGACACACAGACACACAGACACACAGACACACAGACACACAGACACACAGACACACAGACACACAGACACACAGACACACAGACACACAGACACACAGACACACAGACAAACAGACACAGACACACAGACACATAGACACACACACAGACACACAGACACACAGACACAGACACACAGACACACAGACACACAGACACACAGACACACAGACACACAGACAACAGACACACAGACACACACAGACACACAGACACACAGACACACAGACACAGACACACAGACACACAGACACACAGACACACAGACACACAGACACACAGACACAGACACACAGACACAGACACACAGACACACAACACACACACACAAACACAGACACACAGACACACAAACACCAGACACGCAGACACGCAGACACGCAGACACCAGACACGCAGACACGCAGACACGCAGACACGCAGACACGCAGACGACACCAGACACCAGGACGCAGACACAGACACACAGACACACAGACACACAGACACACAGAACAGCACACAGACACCAGACACACAGACACACAGACACACAGACACACAGACACACAGACACACAGACACACAGACACACAGACACACAGACACACAGACACACAACACAAGACACACAGACACACAGGCACATAGACACAGACACACAGACACACAGACACACAGACACACAGACACACAGACACACAGACACACAGACACACAGATACACAAACACAGACACACAGACACCAGACACACAGACACACAGACACACAGACACACAGACACACAGACACACAGACACACAGACACACAGACACACAGACACACAGACACACAGACACACAGACACACCGACACACAGACACACAGACACACAGACACACAGGCACATAGACACATAGACACACAGACACACAGACACACAGACACATAGACACACAGACACACAGACGCACAGACACACAGATTCACAAACACACAGACACACAGACACTCAGACACACAGACACACAGATACACAGACACACAGACACACAGACACACAGACACACAGACACACAGACACAGACACACAGACACACAGACACACAGACACACAGACACACAGAAATACAGGCACGCAGACACGCAGACACGCAGACACACAGACACACAGACACACAGAAACAGACACGCAGACACGCAGACACCCAGACACACAGACACACAGACACACAGAAACACAGACACGCAGACACGCAGACACGCAGACACGCAGACACGCAGTCACACAGGCGCACAGACGCAAAGACGCACAGACGCACAGACACACAGACACACAGACACACAGACACACAGACACACAGACACACAGACACACAGACACAACGACACACAGACACACGGACACACGGACACACGGACACACGGACACACGGACACACAGACACACAGACACACAGACACACAGATACACAGACACACAGACACACAGGCACACAGACACACAGACACACACAGACACTCAGACACACAGACACACAGACACACAGACACACAGACACACAGACACACAGACACACAGACACACAGACACACAGACACACAGACACACAGACACACAGACACACAGACACACAGACACACAGACACACAGACACACAGACACACAGACACACAGACACACAGACACACAGATACACAGACACACAGACACACAGACAGACATACAGACGTACATACTCACAGACGCACAGACGCGTGGACGCACAGACGCACCGTCGCGCAGACACGCTGAAACGCAGTCGCGCAGATACGCAGACACGCACACACGCACACACACACACACGCACACACGGCACACACGCACACACGCACACACGCACACACGCACACACGCACACACGCACACACTCACACGCGCACATGCAATAATAACATTTATTTACAAAAAATTGGTTGCCCATGGGTAGTCAAATTTTATTAATTTCAGGTCGTTATGAATAATTTAGAAGGTCGAAATTTTGAATTAAATGTTTCTGATAAGATTGTATTTTGGTTTCCTTATGTTGATGATATTACAGCATGTTTTGATAGTTCGTCAGATTGTGTTGAAGTGTTCTTAATAAATATTAACAATTTAGACTCTAAGATAACATTTATATTGGAGAAAGAACGTAATAGAGCTATTAGTGTTGTAGATGTAAACATAGAAGTTAGGGAACTAATTAGAGAGATGCAAAGAACAAGGTTGATTTCTCCCTATTCAGAGAACCTGCACATACAGAAATTATGCCTCCTAACGATCCATATCACTATAAAACACATAAGTTAGCTGCAAATATAAATAATTAGTACATAGAGCAATGTTACTACCATTAAACCAAATAAATTTCAATATAGAAATATCAATTATAAAACAAATTGCACAAGCAAATGGTTACATTTCAAATATAATCGACACTTTAGTTGGATTATCCATCAGAAAAATTTATCCAGTTAACAGAAACCGATGGAAAATAAAAACATATTTTGGAAAATTATGATAAAAAATAACTCACATATTTAAAAAAACAAGAAGTACCAAGGAGCTTTCAAAACTAAAGACATTTTGAAGTCGGGTGTTTATAATTTAGGCTGTATATTTTTTAATTCTGTTTTATATTGGGCAAACACTTAAGAACTTTGATACTAGATACAAAGAACACATTAGATGTTACAAATATAAACACACGGGCAATTAAAATTATACCTCAGATTTAATAGGTAATAACACATGATGTATTGAAACGCGATGAGAAATAACTATTTATATAAAAATGTGTGGGAATGTATTGTATTTGAAACATTGGTGCTATTAGATTCAAATAACGTTAAACGTATTTCCAAATTTAAGGCACTGGTAACGCTTTGGGTGAAGTGTTAGCAATACAAGATCGCACAATGAAACAGACAATTTTTAAGTAACTCTCACAAAAGCAACAGAAATAAATTCACAACCCTTATTGTTTAAAACAAAAAGTAAACTATTCAAACAATGCATTTTGGAAACGAATGCTCACATTTTGGGTTGCACTTTGAAACATTTTCATGGATATTACAGCGATTTCTTCTCGAATCCTTCCTTTCGATTGTTGTTGGGCGATTGGTGCATACTTTGCTTTTGGTGGCCCCACAAGAAAAAAATCGCACACAGGTAGATGTGGTGATCTTAGGGTTCAATTAACGTTTCTAAACCAAAGTTACGCGGTTACCTAACAGCTGTCGAATGGGCGACATTGACGCATTGGCCCTATAAACCATGGTTCGTCTTGAAGTTGTTCTGCTACAAGATTGTTGAGCATATAACATCTAGTTCAAACGCTATTGACACTACATTTCCTCTTTCATTCCCAAAGAAGTAAGGACCAATAACGTTTCGTGATTAAATACTACACTGAATTGTAACCTTTTGGCTATATAATGGTCGCTCATGAAAATAAGGTTTTTCAGGTGCATAGTAACTGAAATTCTATTTACATATTCACTGAGATATGAAATCATCAGTTGTCGAAAAAATTCGTGATTGTGATTAATCTTTTCAATCATTTTTTCACAGGACTGTTGTCGCGACAACAGTCTAGCATTGAATTCCTGTACAACTTGAAGTTTGTAAAGGTGAAATGTTGCCGCGTGTTTCTTAGTCGAACGTTGTGGGCTGCCTACGATTGAGAGCCGAACTGTATGAATGACTTCTAGGGTTCGTTGGCTGCGTTAATCTCATGGACGTTACTTTTTTAGAGTTGCGCCTGTCTATTTGTAATTCTTAACCCCTGCATTGGAGGCGTGGAACGCAGGAATGACATCCTAAATTCAAAAGTAGTCGCACTGTCACCATTCTTGAAAAATGAGCTCACAGCAAATGCACGTCTTGAACAGACGCACTGATCTAAAGTTAATAAATGGTAAAACTTATAGGGTGCTGCATTATAAGTGTTTTTTATTGTGGTCTCATATTACTTGAGTTGATCGGCCTATTTCCAGTTTTTGTTTGTGTACCGGGACGTTTCGGAAGCGGCTTCTGCTTTCGCCATCAGGCTTAGTGTTAAGGACTAATTTCACACTTAAATGGAATAATATTACTCGAATTCTTTCCCAAGCAATTGACTGCTTGTAGTACATTTCACTTACTAGTCAGACACATTTACCGCTGAGACACTAGGTAATCTAACATATATAAAACCCTTTAGTGGTTGCGAAGTACTTTAGTGAGCACGTTGTGCAGTAAACTATTGCGCAGGTACTTTGCGCATTATTGCGATCATTGCGATCATTTCAACACTAGCTTGGCTTTTCCGATTTTCTGCCAGTGCTACATAAGTGGCTTCTCGGAGCTCTCAGCCAGTTGTATCCTTTTCCTTGGCAACTACATGTATGTTATTGAATTGGATTCGGTGGTCGTTCCAGACATATTCGGGATTCTGCATTTTCTATTTCGCGTTTGCGGACGCTATTCTTGTATTCCTGGGTTCTAACTTTGAATGGCCCACTGCTCTCATCTACGTATGATTTGATGGATTCTCACGATAGGCTGTATACACAATTCGAAGAATTTTTGCATTCACAGTGTGGCTTGGTATTAATTAGTAATCCCTTAGTGTTCTTGTGGATTTGTCAGTGTCCATGTATTTCTATGCGTACTAACCTAATACCTGAAAATGTAAACATCTTTCTGAGATTCTAAAAAAGTAAGATTATATTCATTTACATGTGTGTGAATGTGAGTGTGTGAGGTGGGTTTGGGTTGTGAGTGTGTGGGTGTGTGGTGTGTGTGGTGTGTGGGGTGTGTGTGTGGGTGTGTGAGGTGTGAGTGTGTGGAGGTGTGTGTGTGGTGTGGGTGTGGTGTGTGGTGTGTGGTGTGTGGTGTGGTGTGTGTGTGGTGTGTGGTGTGTGTGTGTGGTGTGTGTGTGTGTGTGTGTGGTGTGTGTGTGTGTGTGTGTGTGTGTGTGGGTGTGTGGTGTGTGTGTGGTGTGTGGTGTGTGTGTGTGGGTGAGTGTTGGGTTGGTGTGGTGTGTGGGGGGTGTGTGGTGTGAGGGGGTGGTGTGTGGGTGTGGTGTGTGGTGTGAGTGTGTGTGTGTGTGTGGGGTGTGGTGTGTGTGTGGTGTGGAGGTGTGTGGTGTGGTGTGTGTGGTGTGTGGGTGTGTGTGTGTGTGTGGTGTGTGTGTGTGAGTGTGTGTGGGTGTGTGTGTGTGTGTGAGTGTGGTGTGTGTGTGTGGTGTGTGGTGTGTGGTGTGGTGTGTGTGTGTGTGTGTGAGTGTTGGGGTGTGTGTGTGTGGGTGGTGAGTGTGTGTGTGTGTGTGAGTGTGGTGTGTGGTGTGTGTGTGGTGTGTGTGTGGTGTGTGGT
>JARFJB010000080.1:2777500-2882500 GCA_036346205.1 Vesta saturnalis | reverse complement strand
TCTGTTAATATTTAAATATTGATAAACAAGCTAACAAAATGATTTGTAACTAAAACTCAACGTCCCTATATACCATAACTATCGTTAAATTACTGTGCGTATTTTAATAAAAGATATAATATATTCAAGTTTTTATAAATAATGTACCACCTATTAGATACGTTTTTAATGAAATGATAATTAAGAAAATTCAAATATTTATGTAAGCTTATTTTGTTTTTAATTTTTTTTTTTTGTTAAATTTTCTATAAGATTAACGAAGCAATAAATCGCCGAAATTCAGAACGTGTAAAAATGTATGCAATGTTATATGATTATTAATTTGTAAAACGAATGAAGTTACCTGCAGGGAGATGGGTACCGGCTAATAAAAGAATCGTTTTGAGTAGGCACTACGTGGTGTGTTAATTAGTGACAGCAGCGGCACTCTTTAAAATTTATATTCGAGCACAGGCTAATTGGACGTTCCGCCCCGTATCGGTTACGATGGCCCAGGGGACGCGTGTTGGCCGCTCCAGACGCTCATGTCGATGCATTACATATCGCACATCGTTAGAAGAAGCGCTTGCGCTGGCAGTTCGACGACGCTTGGATTCTGTCAGTGCAGTGCAAGGCGTCGAGACGCTCGCCCGTCGGTATGTGCGCGTTCGACGACCAAGCAGTCCGCGACGGTCGCGGGACTCGGCCACCGGACCAGGTATCATCGCTAAATGTTGCTTTACTATTGTCGCAATTATGTCCAGTGTGCTGTCCTGTTCCGTCTCGTTCTGTTTGGTCCCGCTTGTGCGACGGGATTGTAGAGTAATTTATCCTCTTAGTCCCGTCGCACGTGTGTGTTGTTATTGAGTTGCGACTAATCTCTATGCTTTCCAGGCGCTCTAGTATAGTTTAGTGTCACAGTCTTCTTTTCTGCTGTTCTGTTCTGTGTTGTCCTCGCTCGCTAACGTCGCTATTCTGTATATTCACCTTGCGGATGCTGCAATGCAGAAAAATCAAACTGAAATCATCCAGGAATTAATTATTTTTTAATGCGGTAGCCAGAAATTATAAATCAAGAACTGCCTCGGACGTTATCTGCCGCATTCGGCAAGTGTCATGATTCGGAACCGATAACAGGTGTTATCTTATCACCTGGTCGTGCAGGTGAACTCAGTATTGTGCACAGAGTGGCTCCGTAGAGCAACATGCTGCATTCTCTCGACGCTCTCGCTGGAAAACTTTCACCGGGTAGTAAGGCAGGCCCAACCAGCCCCCAAGCATCCCAACTGGACGGAAACGCTAACCGGGTGCACCCCTACCACAAGCACGGCACTATATCCAAGTAAGTCTAACATAAATAACATTGTCCTCGCATATATATTACGCTTATGTTAGGGCGAAAACGTGGGTAATCTGTACCTTCTCAGGTCGCATTTACGTGTCAGTCTGAAGACAAATACTTGTTTGATTGCTGGCTCAACGCCACGACGTTTAATGTCTAGATGAGGTATTTGTCTGTGATGCCAGACGCCCCGTATATTTAGATTGACTGGACGTGCGTGACATTTAAACAATCCGATGTGTCGAAACTAAATCGCGCTCCGAAATACTATTTCGTTGCAAATTCTCGCACAAATCAACACACGAATGAACAAACGCCAAATTTCATTTCGACCGACTTCAATTAAATAAACGACATGTTGCTAAATTTAGTTATCTCCTCAATTAGATGCGATAAGAGATTTTAACGAGTACTCTCCGCGTTTATTCGGAAATATTTTTCTTCACTATATTTACACATCTGATAGTGATAACTGATAGGTTAGTAAAAAGCAGATAAGAGAAAAAGTTATAAAATTAGGTCGATACATTTATAATAATTTAACCATTGAATGCTCTTTCCGTAAACAAGTAGGTTAAAAAGCCGTGATATAAGATTACAGTTGGGAGTTTATGCAGAAGTCAAGTAATCATGCAAACGTATTTTATATTCAAAGCCACGCACTGTTATACATTGCCACTTTAAGCTTTTACATTCACCAACTTAAACAAATTTTCAGTCGTGTGATCTAATAACTTTTTTTGTTAAATATTAAGTAATTACGCTTAAATGTGCGTGTTTTACATTGAACCGCTGAATAATGTACTTTAACGCTGTAAGAATTTTCTTTAATCCGTCTTACTTAATAACCTCTTAACGTCAGTAGTATAACTCGTCTAGCACGTGACAAGTCACGGCTTTTACTTTACGTATATTTAAACACAACAATTTGGTGTGTATGATAGATGACAAGTAACACACATATAAATAGCATTACCTTCTAAACTAATACTGGTATAAGGTTATCGTTAAATAAAGTAACCCGATATCCGCTTGCGATAAACAATCTGAGTATACCTCCATTGACCATTTTAATGTTTTATTCAGTTGTATGCTTCTGCTTAGGTTGAGCGTTGTGTTTTAAGCAAAAGGGAATTATTTTTCCAACATCGATTTTCATTTATTTTTTCCTCATAGAAGTTACTTGTTGATTGAGATATCTACATAGGTTTTCAACAAATTGATATAAGTACTTTAAAAATACAAATTTTATTTTTAAATGAATGGTATCGGTATACGTTAGCTATAAATGTGGGTAACAAATAATTTTAACATGTTAACTGAACCACACATTTTAGGTGTATTACGGTAACGATAACAGACTTATTTGCCATTATAAGCTCTCAAAAATGTTCCGTAGTTTGCTTTTGTTTAAACTTATTTTGCAATCATGTAGGTACTTTCATTTCTGAGGAAACTATTAAACCTGACCAATAACCACTGAAGTGGTTTACGATGTGTTTAAAAATAGGGGTACAGTGCTTTATCTTTTCAGCGTGCCGTACGATTGAAAAACTTTTTTTGTTCATGAATGCTTAAAAAAATATATTAAATATTGCCCATAAGCATCACCTTGGGACGAATAACTTGAAATAATCATTTATAATTTTTCGTGGTTTAAAATGATGTAACTATTTAAGATGTTTACAAACAATTTTAACCATTATGAATTATTCAAAGGGTTTTCTGAATCTTGTGAGTGTAAATGGTGTATTTAAATGTAGTTTTTATGAACTTTATACGGCTCAATAGCAATTTCAGCTATGGTCGCCAGTGAAAATAGAAACGTTTTATTAATAAACGTTAATTAGGTATGTCAACAAATTGATAAAATATGAATGCACAAAAAAGTCTGCTACAATAATTGTACGTATTTTTAAGTCTAATATTCAAATTTATTTTATTACTAGTTCATTCATAGTTTAAATATTAAATCGCCTTTACGAGTGAAGGCTAACAATGAAAAATGCCACAATCGGAAAACAAGTTTAACAAGATTTAATTATTTTATAACATACAAATTTGTGAGGGAATAAAAGTGGTAGAAATACCAATTAGATATACTGTGTGGTCACTTAAGTGTGGAACATATGGGAATTTTTTTTATTAATCGCTCGTCCAAAATACAGGTATTGCCAAAAGTTGGTGCATGTATGATAACCATTTTATGTGCACGTAGAATGGTTCCAAGTCAAACGGTATACACGGTAGGTCAAAAAATATAAAAATTGCACAAGAGTAAAGTACCCTTATTTCAAAAAAATCCGGCAAAATGTAATAAAGAAATGTTATTTAGCATTAAAAGTTATGTCCGAATACCAAAGCATGGTCCTCTAAGTAATTTTTTATTTTTTTTTTGAAAAAGGTTAGTAATTTGGCTATTTTTTTGCATTTTACCAAAACATGTTGATAACTTAATCAAAATGAAATCAATCTGGAACAATTTTATTAAAACTCGAGCCTATTTGAAAAATTAAATTAGATTTTTAATATTTTAGGCAATCACTAACTTCATGTTGCAACAATATTAAACATAAGTTTAAAATTTCGAAAAAAAAAATCTTAACATGGTAAAAAAATCAGTAATCATAATACGCATATTCAAAAACTCTAATCCAAAGTGGAAAAGCTTTATTTTAAATGCTTATTATAAACACCATACAAATTAATGGATGAGATTTGATTCTACTAAATTGATCGACGATATCCATGATTATTTTAAAACAAATGATTTTAGTAAACATTTTGAAAATTTAGTGACATTAAGTGTTCATTATTATTTGATTATTAAGTTTATTTGATTTCAAAATATGCCTCCGCCAAGACAGCTAACATTAACGGAAAAAGCAGAATTAGTTTTAATATGTGGAGATAACTACAAATCAGTGCGTTAAGCAGCAGACATTTTCAACCAAAGGCATCCTGATAATAATCCAATCCATTATTCCACAGTAGGCAGAATTTTAATGAAATTTAAACAGACAGGGTCTTTAAATTATAATTACAAGAAACAACGCACCAAAACAGTTTGTAATGAAGAAAATCAGTTACAAGTTCTTCAGGCAGTTGTTGAGAACCCTAGAAAATCCACTAATGAAATTTATAAATATACGGGCGTAAAAAGAACCAGTGTCAAGAATATTTTAAAAAATAACAAGTTCCATGCCTATAAGCCAATGTTTATTTGCACATTTCAAGAGCGGGACTATGACTTGCGTTTTGACTTCTCCATGTGGATTCAAGGAAAAATAGAAGAAGAACCTAACTTCCACAAACACATTCTTTTTGGGGATGAATCCACATTTACCACAAATGGCGTTGTCTCGTCCCAAAATTGTAGGTGGTGGTCGGATGAGAATCCAAATCCAATCCATTATTCCACAGTAGGCAGAATTTTAATGAAATTTAAACAGACAGGGTCTTTAAATTATAATTACAAGAAACAACGCACCAAAACAGTTTGTAATGAAGAAAATCAGTTACAAGTTCTTCAGGCAGTTGTTGAGAAGCCTAGAAAATCCACTAATGAAATTTATAAATATACGGGCGTAAAAAGAACCAGTGTCAAGAATATTTTAAAAAATAACAAGTTCCATGCCTATAAGCCAATGTTTATTTGCACATTTCAAGAGCGGGACTATGACTTGCGTTTTGACTTCTCCATGTGGATTCAAGGAAAAATAGAAGAAGAACCTAACTTCCACAAACACATTCTTTTTGGGGATGAATCCACATTTACCACAAATGGCGTTGTCTCGTCCCAAAATTGTAGGTGGTGGTCGGATGAGAATCCAAATTTTGTCATTGACAGTAAGAACCAATATTATCAAAAAACAAACGTGTGGTGCGGTATTATAAACGAAAAGTTAATAGGACCATTTTTTTTTTGTCAAAACCTTACAATTTTTACAAAACGAACTAACGGACTTTTTTGATAACATGAGCTTAGAGGAACGACGTAAACTTTGGTTTGTACATGATGGATGTCCCGCGCATTCGGCTAGAATGGTTTCTGATTGGTTAAATGAAGAATTTGGTGACAAATGGTTAGGGGGAAATACTGATCCACGTTGGCCTCCTCGTTCGCCAGATCTTACCCCACTAGACTTTTTTTTATGGGGAAATTTAAAACAAAAAGTTTATAAAGATTGACCATTTAATAATCTCGAGGAGTTGGAAAACTCTATCCGATTCCATTGCGAAAATATTCCGGAAAGAGTATTGCGATCTACCCTAAATGAATTTTATGCTCGGGCAATTAGATGTATTGAACGACAAGGTGGGCATACGGAGACTCGTCGATAGTTGTGTTGTTGTGTACATATTATTTAATTTTTTTTCTTAATAATTTTTGTTCGTTTATTTTGATTTTGTAAATCATTTAAAATAAAGTTTTTGAATATGCGTATTATGATTACTCATTTTTTACCATGTTAAGATTTTTTTTTTCGAAATTTTAAACTTATGTTTAATATCGTTGCAACAAACATGAAGTTAGTGATTGCCTAAAATATTAAAAATCTAATTTAATTTTTCAAATAGGCTCGAGTTTTAATAAAATTGTGCCAGATTGATTTCATTTTGATTAAGTTATCAACATGTTTTGGTAATATGCAAAAAACAAATAACCAAATTACTAACCTTTTTCAAAAAAAAAAAAATAAAAAATTACTTAGAGGACTACGCTTTGGTATTCGGGCATAACTTTTAATTCTAAATAACATTTCTTTATTATATTTTGCCGAATTTACTTTTTAATTTACTTTACTCTTGTGCAATTTTTATATTTTTTGACCTACCGTGTATACCGTTTGACTTGGAACCATTCTACGTGCACCTAAAATGGTTATCAAACATGCACCAACTTTTGGCAGTACCTGTATTTTGGACGAGCGATTAATAAAAAAAATTCCCATATGTTGCACACTTAAGTGACCACACTGTATAGTGAAAATACCTCGGAAAGTGTTTAAAGTGTAGAATGTAATTTTAAAATTATAGGTAATCATTTAAGGTAGAAATGTTAAACATTCGCTTAAAAAGTGTCTACGGTTTACAGATCATTGTCAATTTTTTGGAGAAGTTTACATTTGTTTAAATTCACTCTATCTATTGATGTCAGAATTCCTTTGGAGTAGTATTGAATCTCATGACGTTGTGAGACGATTATGTAGACAAGAAGAAAATAATGAGTAACCTTAGCTATAAGTTAAGCTTTTGCAGATTCCACCTCCTAACCTTACTCCAACAAATAAAAAACGGGCTGTGCAAACCTCGGCTCAATTAGACAACTAATGGACGATCAAACGTTTTGAAGTTGCAATATGATATAGGATTTGCAAAAGACGAAAACTCGATGTTTCTAAAGAAAGTAAAATCATTATGGTACAGAATATACTTCCTCAACTATTTTCTTTTCTTCTTCCTCTTTACCTTCATCGTATTGTTTGCGGCAACCTGTATAACGGGAAAAAGCAGGGGAATTTTAAATAAAAAAAAGTTTTGGGAAAGAGTAATACATCAGGAAATAGTTTTCGCAAATTCAAATTACCTCTGGTATTCGTACGGAATCCATTATTGTTGAAATTGTTCTGTATATACAGGGTATTTCAAAAAAAGGTGGCCCTGTTGCTAGGATAGGTAGAACACTGAAAAATAAGTTGGGTTTAAAATTTTCGACACGGCATCCGTATTCAAGATGCAGGGTTTTAAAAAAAATTTTTATACCCATTTTTTACGATTATGTCGAAACTACTGGCAACATTGTAATGAACGTTTGTGTGAATATGTTTTGGAAGCTGACACATCCCATGAATTTGTCTTTATATCTGGCTCTCGTAGATGGCGCTAGTTACACGGTTCGTAACAAGTAGTTTTAAGCATAACATAAACATTTTTTGTTTTTGTTATTAACAATTACAATTAAACATGTTAGGTTAGGTTTTCTAGTCCAAACTTTAAGTAAACTTAAACATAACAAACAAAATACACCCACGTGCCACACAAACGCGTTTGGTGTTTTTTAGTTTTATGTGGTACGTAGGTGTATTTTGTTTGTTACAGATCCTGCCACAGTTCCAGTGTTCCAGATTTTTCAAATGAACTTAAACATTATTCAATTTTACACCAAAAAGGTACTATTGGTAAAACTCGATACTGTGTACCATTTTCGGAATATTTTGATTTGAAAAAGATGAAGTAATAACTGATGCTGGTATACAGTAAGTATTCTTATTAAAAACATTTTCCTAAGGCGAAGGTTGTTAATTAAACAAAGAATCACAATAAGAAAATTAAAATAAATTTGACTAAAACACGAAATATTCAGTCAGTTAGAGTAAGTGTTCAAAATGTCATCAGTTAACCATGGAAAACTGACATTTAATGATAGTTAAGACGGCAATGTCAATAAGATTTAATATTGTTGATAAATACGTTAATTAATAATCAAAATGAATTCAGATGTTGAATACACAGACATGTTATTAACCGTGGCGAGTGTTTAGGAAACGCTAGTGCTGCGGTTACGCGTTATGCAGAAAAGTTGCCCAGAACAATCATACCAAATAAAAAAACGTTCAAAGCCGGGGAACAGTGTTGTGTAGAAACTGGGAATGTGAGACCAAAACAGATTAATTCTGTTAGGCGCAGAACAATAAGGAATAAGAATGTTAGATTTAGTTGATCAAGATCCAACAATTAGCGTAAGGAATATGGCACGATATACAAATAAGTCTTCTGCAAGTATTTGGAGGACACTTATGGAGCGGCAGCTACATCCTTATCACTACAGGCAAGTCCAACAGGCGATCTACCGGTTAGAGTGGATTCTTGTGAAACATTACAAAAAATGACAGCCCTCAATCCCAATTTTTTAAAATGTACCCTTTTTACCGACGACCCCACCTTTTACGCGACAAGGAATGTTTAACTCTCATAATTCATACTACTGGTATGATGAGAATCCACATTACCAACACTTGTTTAAAGTTAATGTTTGGGCAGCAACTTTAGGTAACAAATTAATTGGTTATCACATTCTACCTGGAAATTTAAATGGTAATGTGTACCTCGACTTTGTAGAAAATCATTCATTCGAGATATTAGAAGATTTAACGCTAAACGAGCGAAAATCTCTATTTTTTATGCATGATGGAGCTCCCCTGCACTTTGATAGAAGGTGTCGTAATTGGTTGAGTAACCATTATCCGAATCGATGGATTGGTAGAGGTGCAGAAGCTCCGATTTATTGCCTTCCACAGTCAGGCGATTTAAATCCTTTGGAGGGACTACACAATTTGGTCGTATCTTTAGGAAAAGTCTATGCTACAGAGGTAAACTCACGTCAAGAGTTGCACGACAGAATTGAACATCACTTTAATGACTTCAACCGTTTAGAAGATTAAGGCATTCTTTAGAAAAAAGAATAGAATTGTGTATTCGCGAAAACATTCCGAAAACGGTACACAGTATCGAGTTTTACCTTTTTGGTGTAAAATTGAACGATGTTTAAGTTCACTTAAAACTTGGACTAGAAAATATAACCTCAAAAAACTTATTTTTAAAGCTACTCGTTACGAACCGCGTAACTAGCGCCTTCTATGAGGTCAGATATAAAAACAAATTCATAGGATGTGTCAGCTTCCAAAACATTCACACAAAATTTCATTAAAATGTTGCCAGTAGTTTCGACATAATCGTAAAAAATGTATGCAACACTTTTTTTTTAACCCTGTATCTTAAATACGGATACCGTTTCGAACATTTTTTAATAAGCAAACCCCACTTACTTTTAAGTATTCTACCTATCCTAGCAACAGGGCCACCTTTTTTTGAAACACCCTGTATACAGTGCCCGTCTAAAGTCTCCCCCTCCCCCAACCTATTTTGTGAACCATAAAACTGAAATTAATAACATTTTGGGGAACGGAACTAAGGCATATATACAACATTTTTGATGACGTAATCTTTAAAAATGGCGAACAGCCACCATTTTGTAATATAACTTTAAATGGGATCATACGACAAGTAATACCTCATTTGAAAGCTCATTTCAAATGCTTTTCAGCCACATCAACAACATTAAAATATTACTACTGATTCATGAGTTTCAACCCAAAAACGCCAATTAATGCTTTGAGATTTTTGGGTTGAAACTCATAAACCAGTAGTACTATTTTAATGTTGTTGGTGTTGAAAAAGACTAGATACGAGCTTTTAAATAAGGTGTTACTTGCCATATAATCCCATTTAAAATTGTTTTACAAAATGACAGCTGTCCGCCATTTCTAAAGATTACGTCATCAAAAATGTTGTATATATGCCTTAGTTCCGTTTCCCAAAATTTTATTAATTTCAGTTTTATGGTTCACAAAATAGGTTGGGGGAGAGGGAGACTTTAGGCGGGCACTGTATACAGGGTATTTAAAAAAAAGGTGGCCCTGTTGCTAGGATAGGTAGAACACTTAAAAATAAGTGGGGTATGCTTATTAAAAAATTTTTGAAACTGTATCCATTTTTAATAATTACGTCACCATCAAAAACGTTGTATATGTGTCTTAGTGGGTTTCCCAAACTTTTATTAATTTCAGTTTTGTGATTCATATAATAGGTTTGGGAGAGGAGGGGGGGGGATTTAGACGGGTACTGTATATATATATATATATATATATATATATATATATATTAATTTTAAATTTCCGCATCCTCCATGTGTTAAATCACTGTGTGTTCCGGGCACTGGTCCGCGTTGGTGTTGATGTAGTAGTCTCAACAAGACTGTTAGCTCGACGATTCGGCAAGATCCCACTTGCCATCTTCAGGATACGTTTAACTTTCGGCTGCCGCTTCTCGTTACTCATATAGAACTTCTATACGTACCCAATCCAAAATGTAACTTAGAATGAGAGTATCAGTTTTGAGATCCTCAGGATCTAAAGATTGGGTTGAGATTAAGATCGTTCCACAACTTCTAACTACCAACAGCAAAAATTCAATCGGTGACTTACTTGTGCTCAATCTATTGAACTCATGAAATACTTTGTACCACTATAAATCAATACATTGATAATTTTAAAAAAATATATAAAGTCAGAACCAACGTTTTAACGTAAAGCATGTGTTTGATGCAGCTAAAGCTGGACTCACACGGCCGAACATTTCTTAAGACGTGGTATGCGAGTGCGGATAGAAAAAAATAAATCGTGGAATCTTCTACTCACGAACATGAATGAACGCAAAATATCAAGCCTGTTGGGTTACGTGATATACTCCCTGTGAATAACCTTTAATAATATCGGATATAATTCTTAATTTTTATTTGTAGCAGAAGAACAAAGTAGAAATCGGTACTTACTAGTCGTAACGCTTTCCAATCATACATAAGCTATCTTGCTTGAAAAAGCAACATCGAGTGTGTTCATGAAAACCTTATACATGCTTCATAAGACAGGAACGGCAAAAAGTAAACGCTTTTTATTCACTTGCTCAACGGAGAGTCGTGAATTCCTGCGGTAGTATAAATAGTCGAAATGAAATATTTAATACAATCACAAAAAGGTTTTTATAGAAACGTGACTGCTGGGAATTACTGTACGGCTCATGTATCACGTTCTTAACAAGTTGCACTAGGATAATGCTCCTTTAGTATAAATCTCCTGCTTAACGGTGAAGGTATTTTTGATGTAATAGCAAAAGGTTAAATTACTTAGAGCATATTAAGAATAAACACTGTACCCAATCCTCAGGTCTGAAAAGAACTGACTGCTGGCAGAAAACAAATCATAAAGGAAGTAAAGCAAAATATACAACACGACGAACGCCAATGAATAAATTTAATATGTTAATCAGGTTAATTATGCCAATATTCATCGTAGAGTTTTAAAAAGTATGGCGCCAAATTTAAGTGTGGCCCTAAACATTATTCATTACATTCACATACGTGTTCTTACAAGTTGAAGCCCTTATAAACCATATTGTAACTTTTGTAAAATTTCAAACCATTCATACTTTGTAGGTGTTTTTCTTATCTACAGTGATGGGTGCAGTATTATTCCAATAAAGGGTAATTTGTTTTATATAAACATAAATAAAAGATAACTAATCTAAAAATTAATATACGGATCTTAAAGAAACATTTGATGTACACACACCTTTGATAATATAATATTTTAGTTTCTCAGTCGAATTGTAATTCTAGTAATTTTGATTTCGTTAAAACATGAAAATGGAAATGTGAAACTTGTACATTATAATTTAGTGTTTTATACATTTTATACTTTTCTTGAGGTTATTTTTCTGTTTTTATCTTCTTGGGATCTACAACAAAGGTTTTATAACAAAGTTGCTAAAGCTAGCATTGTTCTAAAATCTACTGCTATGGTTGTGTAATTTTACGGGAGAAAACGGCAGTAGATAGGAAGTAACAGAACAGAAAGGGGCCGGTAGCTCAGTGGAAAAATGGGCGTAGGCGTGTTACTAATTTTGCGTTTAGCATAGCGCGTAATACGTAAAAGCGTTTGTCACAAATCATTTGGGCGCCAGGATGTTTATGAATGTCAACATAGGGATTGTAGTAGCTAAATGGGTAAGGTTCACAGCTAGTTCCAAACAAACAAAAAAACTTGCTTGCCTTTATTTTATCGGAAATCAGGTAATCCAGTGAATTAACAGCCAGTATTGGTATTTCCTACAAAG
The DNA here is from genome assembly GCA_036346205.1 of Vesta saturnalis. Classification (NCBI taxonomy): domain Eukaryota; kingdom Metazoa; phylum Arthropoda; class Insecta; order Coleoptera; family Lampyridae; genus Vesta; species Vesta saturnalis. The sequence goes on along the minus strand of JARFJB010000080.1, from coordinate 2,870,445 downwards.
CGTCAACATAATGCACGTATTCGCAAAACACTGACGTGCTAATAAACAGCTGATCATATAACGATCAATTTACTTTATGTTTACATTACGTTATGTCTCAAAACTCATCCCTTAAAAGGAAATTATATCAACAAAAACTCAAAATAACAAATTATCTAGTAAAGAAATCTCTCACACATCGTTATGTTAAAGCTTTCCTTAACAATAAAAACAATACTGAACGTTGTCCCTGTTTAGTTGCATGAATCAAATTTTCCCATAAAATAAATAAACTACACGGTAAGTTGTACGTAAACGAAGTATTTAATCTTTTAAATTTTGATCATACGTAAATAATAATAACGCAGTAATAATGGAAAGAAGTCAAAATGTTATAAACAGTACTGAAATAATACCCAATTCATTAACACTATTCATATATTAAAATAAAATTGAACATAATTAAAAAATAAACAATCAGCGTGTTGATACAGATGTTAAAAACATCATTAATTTCGTAAAACCTATTAATTAAATTGGGTTGACTCTTGCAAGTTTCAAAGTCCCCAAAATAATATATTTTATCTTAACTTACATAACGCCAAAATGAATTTTAATAACGTCGAACAAACACATTTGACAAATTCTACAATACGTAAATTTGTATATCGTAATCAGAATGAAATAAACATCATGCAAAATATGATATGGTTGATGCATGGGTGAATACACCTTTATAAAATTAATTAATCGTCTGAAAGGCGCCTAAGCAAAACTAAAGGAAACGTACCCATCCGCCTGACAAATACAATTAAAAAAACCACAACTTATTACAATCACCAACAAAACAAAATGTATTTAAATAATTACCTCCGTCACATCAATTGACCACTAAGAGTTCTTCCTTTTCCTTTATCCTGCGGTATGTAATTGACCCTATCTGTAACTGAGTGGTGGACACCAATATCTCTTCAAACTCCCTGATACTGATCCCAATCTGACAGCCTCGCAGTCGACAGGCTTCAATGAACCTTTTATTTCTTTTGAATTGTAATCGCTCAAATTTAGTGACGAAAGCCTTTGGCTACAACCAAATGAGTAAATGACTGAGTCACCTGGTTTAATCTATATTTACACCTACATTTATTTGTATAATTTTACAGGCAGTTTTTTACCTGAAATAGCTGTGAGCCCAGATGACTAGTTACATTGAATTTGCAAGGTAAGAATCCGCAAAAATGCAAATATTGTCCAAAAATGAAGAAATAGCAGTAACTTAAGCACCATCTTTCCTTGATAGATCCATATAAATGTCACTAATGACTTTCAATACACACTATGATATCACCGGATTGGCTGGATACTCTTCACAATCCGAAAAAGCGAATGAGGAAAGCTTTCCCACGGTAAAGTTCAAATAACCCCGGTAGATGGTAAGCAAATTCAGTACGACCAAACTCACATCATGCACTCAATCTCTTCCTAGACCGCGACTCCCTTACGAATCTTTTAGATTCCGCCATAATGTATCTCCCGTCAAATAACCAATCATAAACAAACGCGGTAAAAACGATATAAGCGATATAAACGAAATATGCAAATATACCATTTAAAAAAACCCAAAAAGATAAGTGTTTTAATATTACACTTTTTGAGTTTAATAACCAATAATGGTACCATTACCCTAGCGGTTTCTTTTTTAGCTTTTCGGACGGTGAAGATCTACTTTGTTTTTTTAAAGACCCTAGTGCAACACTTGCGTTTCATTACAATTTTAGAAGAAATGTTCTTGAGCATAAGACACCAATTTTTTGCCTGTACAGCTACAGGCCTCTCAATAATCCGGCGCGTTAAAACTTTAGCCATTCTGAACATCCCTATGAAGCCTTAGAATCGAATTTCGTTAATATAACCGATACTTAGATTAATCGATTTATTAGTTTTCCTTTCCAGAAATGATTATTGTATAATTTAAAACTTGATAGCGTTATCACGCTTCGAGTTCTAGTTTCTATCACTCATTTTCCCAAAACGTCAAAGTGGTGGTATTTACACAAAACTTGATTTTTTCGAAAGCTTGCCAGCAATTGTAATTGTGTTTTTCTGGTAATAAAGATAGATGCATTTTTAATTTCCGAAGGTACTTGTACAAGTTTGGCCCGTTTATTACATTCATATTGTTCTATCTAATATTTGTTGTTGTTGCTGGTTTACATTGGTTAAATAGGAATAAATGTTTATTTTTAGTACAAGTGAGTAAATCACTTTTTACACTCGAGCTATAAATTTCATCACACGATAGAGCCATGCGTGCGAGTATTTCAATTAGGGCGAAAGAGTAATAATGCTTTTGCTCAAGAGTTCTAAACGTAATTTTTCCCACAATCATAATTAATTCTTTAACAGCTTAATTACTGATTCGATGCAGCAGAAATCAGTTCCAAATACGCTATATTGGCGTACTATTACTCGATGCATGAAGTACACGGTGACTGTAAATAATCTCTCATTTTCCAAAAAATATCAACGATTTATTACATTTATTTCGATTTCAACCGTACAGCAACAAATATGGCTTACTCAAATTCCCGTTTTGATCACTTAACTAGAAGGCGAAGCGTGTGACTTTTTAATGATTGGGGAAAATGTTGCCGTTAATTAACTTTTCTACCTCTAGTATCCTCGCCAGGAGTGTTTACCGCTACGTCACCACATACAATCATATGGTGTAATATGAAAAACGTGAGTCACAATTATTTTACTTATAATAAGTTCTGATTAGAAAATATACCACGAGATGGCAGCATTTAAAGCTGCAGAATTCCAAAATGCAATTACTTATTTATTGTGATTTATTTTGTAAAAATTAGAGAACGTTGATTATCGTAATGATAACGGTTTAAAAAGAATATCCTTCAAATCTAACAGGATGATTAAAAGAAGTAAATGTAGGAAATGAGGAAAAAGTCAAAAAATAAACAAACACATGGGGGTTATGTAGTATTAGTCAAATGGGAGTTAAATTCATATGCATATAACACAAATTGATTCGCGTTTATAGGTTCACTCTTTCTACTACATTTGCTTTTATTCAGTACCGTATGTCGATTTCGTCAAATGTACTACGAACGTTCACCGCCCTTTATTTTAATTCATTGTTTTATATGAGAAGGTATTTAAACAAATTGAATAGCTAAATTCATAAATTAATGACGAAGCGGTAAACACTCCTGGCGAGGATAGTTCCACTTGCTTCTAAGGCATAAACGTAAACACCTGCATTTTAGGTACATTGTTAGATACTGTTTTTTTCTTCACAATGGGAAGTGATAGAAGAGATAAGATTTTATTACACCAATATACAAATCTACACGTCAGAGGTAAAGTGTGTTAAGTCACGCTAAGCAAATTTTACAGAAGAGTGTTTAGGTCAAAAAATTTGGGCTCAATTAAAACTTTATTAATATTTTTGACTGAATATATAAATTTAATAGTTTTATTAGATTGCTGTTTTTTGTGCTAAATAATAAAATTGTAATAATTCTTAGTTTTCTACTTAACGCATTTAACATTACTTACCTCTAAGTTTAATTTTAAAAAATCTGGACATAATATCGCCGTTGGCTACTGCAAAGAAATAAGTTAAGAAAAACATTAAAAATTAAGACACATATTAAACAAATTTTTGTTGTTATTTCTAGTATAATTAATCTTATCATCTATTAGTAAGTTGAACTTGCAAAATATTGTATTTAACGTAAACACAAAATATAGGATTTCACAATATTCTACGGTTCATAGTCGGCGATGCCATTATGATGAGGTACTTCTTTATAAAAATTATGAAAAATCGAAGGTACCCATTTTAATAATTTTGAAGATGTTCGAACTTATGCGTACTTATTGGTTTTAAGCCATTTCTAACTAAAGGCAAATTTTCTGGAAACTGCAATCTTCGTGAAACGCACTTGGAAATCCGATTTAAAATCTGTTTTATAGAACAATTTTCCCAACTCATCCAAACGCAAGCCGATTTCTTTTTTGAAGTATGCGGTTCTGTTGATCCTTCCACCAATGATTTAAAATTCATAAAATCCGTAAATTGAAGAACTTTTCTTCTTTCCCTTTCAATAATGAAATGGTCACTATCAACTTCAATATGAGTGTGTCCCCGTAGAAGATACTTGTGGTTAATAATTTTAAGGCACGGGCTCATTTTTAAAGTGTAGAAATAAGCCAATACCACGTTTATGTTTATGTTCCGAGATGGACCATTATCTACATCGTTTGTCATAACTGTAAAAACCCATTTCAAAAGGCATGAAACTATTTAACACCCCCTCCTGCCACCTACAGTTTCATCCCACATACAACATGGTTTTTTTTAAATATTGGAATCTTGAATTGTAAAATGGAAGGTCCACAATGTTAATGCATAAAAACTTTGAGGATTCGTCAGCATTGGAGTAGGCAAGCACTTTTCCAAATCTACCAGAATGACTTTAAATTTTATATTTTCTTTTGCTCTTTCTGTATCTTCTTTCTTTAAGCCATATCTATAGCTAGCTTCTTTCAAACGACTATCATAATCTTGTTGTATTTTTTGTCTTTCAGTTATGTTAGATAAATGAAGCTTAATTAAATACATATGGCACGTGTCGCAAGTATCGTTTCCTGGCAACTTGAATGAATAATTAAATTCGTTATTAAAGATATCAGAGGATAACCATTTTTTTTTTGTGATTTTATCCTCTGAGATTTTTCCACCTTACAATCTTCTTTACACAATTCATACATTCGGGATATGTTTAAATGATTTCCAAGATATTTTTTGAAGTGCTTTCTCTACTGTAATGCGATTCATAAACAGGAAATTTGATGATATGATTTCTAACGGTTTCCTTAATTTCCAAGTCAGTTTTGTTTGGTGGCGCTTTTTTTCCACGTTTATCTGTTGAGGTTATTCCACCATCTAATCTTTTTGATAAAGCAGTTATCACGAATGTCTGCGAAATATTAAGAGTGTTTACAAAAAATTATTTACAAACTTGCACTTTCTTATTGTTAACAGAAAAAGGTATGCGTTGATAAACTTTCGTTTCTTGGATCTTTCACCGCTTCTTTTTCGTCTTCTTTTTATTGGGAGCAGCATAATACAAGAAGAAACAAGTTCTCTTTTATGGTCGATACTTTTTGATGCCGACCAAAATTCTGAAAATCTTGATTTTCTTATCTCTTCAGAAATATTTGTCCAACATTTATATCTACACTGATGTGTGCATAATATTGGTCCCAATTTCTTTAGTTTAACAATAGTATTTTTTTTTTGAGACATACTCTTCACCAGCTTTACGTTTTTCTTTTTGTATGTTACATTTCCAAGTTTTAGGATTCCGTTTATCTTTATCATTTATATTCTGATCTTTAGCCTATTTACCGAGCTAGTAGTGTAGTGGTGGCACGACCTGCTTAGCATTCGGGAGGTAATGGGTTCGATTCCCGTTACCGTCTACCTTGTATGCGGTTTTTTTAGGGGGTTTTTATCATACACATGTAGCTGCAGGGTCACTGCTTATATGCTTATATGCTTTCCCCCTCATAACCCTAACTCCCGATCCTATCTTGACCACACCCATCCTTAATCCCACCATGCATATATACGTAATGTATGTATGTATACTGGGAATCCATGATTGTGGCTGAAGTAGCTCGGAAAGCTCGAGCTGCCCGCCCTCCCCCTTGGAGGAGGAAATGAAATAAGTGGCCTTTTCCTTTTCTTTTAGCTTGTTTTTAATCCACAACTTGACTTGTATCTTGAAAAGAGTCTTCATTTTCTTCGTCAACATAATCTAAATCATCACTGCTACTCTCAGAAACATCATCAGATCTAGTATAATTATAGCAGGGATCTTTAAGGCTATCATCAGAATCTTCTTCATAAGACATAAGGTCACTAGCACTAGTTGACTGGATTTATTAGTTCCACTACTTCCACTGCACGATGGTTATACCAAAGCTATTTGCATTTGTTCAACATTATCTTCTACAGAATTGTCTTTGTTAAACAATATGTCATTAGAATAAAGTGTAGAATCGGTCAACGTTATATGTTTTAGTTCCCTGAAAGTGGGAGGAATCGATGTACTGTCGACAAACATGTTCTAAACAAAACATGAATTCTTTCGCATCGAAGTAATAATCCTAATAGCTAATGATAATATTCAATAATTTAAAATAAAATAATAAAAACCAGTACCTATCATTATAATCTCATTATTAGCAATCAACACCGATGCCATCTTTTTTAAAGAGAATATTTTCTGTAAATAATAGAATTTTAGTGCAGCCCTTATAATCAAGCTTATCGATAGTTAAAAAATAACGTAAACAATTACGTTCACCATTTTTTGTAATAATAGTTGTAACTAACGAAGAGACTTGAGCTTATGAGAATCCAAGCGTTTGCATAGTTTGATCCTCGGTTTGATCCATTATATTTCATTTAAAAGTTTTCTGCAGCTGTAAAATTTGATTAATTATTGTGCTGAATCTATTATTACATACACACAAGCACGCCACGTGCAACACACGCTCACACACGCACACACAAGACTAACAGCTAAATCTTGATAAGTACGGACCAATAGTAAATAGCTTTGAATGTATAGTTTTAGTTATTTATATTGTAGTAATAGAATTAGATTAGCTGCAAGTAAATTAGAGCTACGGGAATTCATGCGTTCCAATAAACGGGTTAAATAAAAGTTTCAACATCAAAATACAAAAGCACGGTTGGTGTAATGGTACATTGGTCACCTGACACGCGGTTGAACCAGATTCAATTCCCGGCTCATGCAATTTTTTTTCCTGTTAGGTTACAGTAGTTTTGTTTATCTAATCTACTTTTGTTAGGTTACTGTAGTTTTGTGTATCTAATCTAATTCTGTTAGGTTACACTAGTGTTGTTTTTTTTTTCTATTATACCGTAAATTTTATACCTAACTACGAAGTTGTCAAACAAGGAAACGCGTGATTGGTCCACATTTATCGAGATTTAGCTGCTTGTCACAAAAGGGGTATTATGGTACAGATTTTACATATTACATTAAATTTGGTAAAATTATTAAGTCACAAAGAAAATTACAAACAAACCTACATGAATTAATCAGCAAATTATCACCAATGACAAAACAAAGGACTTACCTTTTTCAGCAGTATCAGTACTTAAAGCCATTTGAACTTTTTCAAGTTCTACAATTTTTTGAGTTCTGGAACTCGACATCCTATAATAAAAGAAGAATGATTAAAGTTCCGATATAAACACCTAAGCACTGTTGTTGTTTACTTCTACCGAGCCAAATGTATACTAATATACCCATGCCGTTTTGTCACGCCATGAAAAAACATCACGTTGCATTATTTTAAGTCCTTGAATAGTAAAATAATAATGGAATCATATAAAATTAAGTCCTAAAAATACAGTAACAAATGCCACAAGTACAAAATATTAAATCCATAATTTCAAAAATTTTATTTAATAAATAATATTGAGTCCACTATTACAGTTTACCTCGGAAATTAGGGAGGACTTAATACTATTTTAAAGTGGCTAAAAGGGTCATTTTGCATGTTAGGACAAAAATTATTACAACACTATTAAATATGGAAGAATTAAGTAACATAGCACATATCTAAATTTTCATAAAAATTGGACTTAATACACTTTAGCTCTGACGTACAGAAATGATACGTATTCAAACATAAGTTAAAAAAATTGTAAATATTTATTATAACACCAATTTTTGATATTAACTTATTACGTCATCCAGTATCTTCTTAAATATAAATTAGGAAATGTAAAAGTTTGCTAATCGTACATCCGGGTAAAAGACAATAGATCTAAAATATTCAAGTTTCATTTCAAATAAACTCTATCACCAAGTCGCATCTGTAAACGTATTCTTAGCTTTTAAGTTTAATATTACAAACTGAACCTATGGAAGTAATAGATATCTATTTTAATAATCTAAGTTAGAATAATAATAGCTAGAGTTTTCGCACCACAATTGAAAATCTTAGAAAATTTATAGCATTATTGTATGGGAAAATGTGTGCGTTTTACTTTGTTAGATGAGTTACAAACACTTTATTAAAATAAAATAGTTTTATCTCAAATTCAAACGTATGATTATCGTCGTTGAAAGAAATTATATACATTGATCCACTTAATACAGAACGAATTTTTGCAGATGGCTTTTTTTTAATTAGATAAGTGCTTTTCTAATATAATATAACATATTTTCTTTTTTTCTTTCAAATTTATAATAACTTTTTACTTAATTTAGTTATGAAATAATGTACAGTGTGTCCCATTTTCGATAATGTTTCGGGGTATCTCACACAGAGTTGCGAAATTGAAAATATTGCATTTTGGGACTCCCCTTTTATCTCCGTTATCCTTTAATGTATGGCAAAGGTAAAAATTGGTTCTTATACAGTTTTTTACGTAGAATCCAGTGGCGTAGTTGTATTTTTGCTGTAAGCTCTCAATTTTTAGCTATAAATAAAACTTATGATTTTTTAACGGAACACCCTGTATACTTTTCTTGCGTTTGATTGGAAATTTTGTAAGCTTTACAAAAATATAAATACACGATGTGTATTTTAAATAACAAATCTAAAATCTATGATTTCACAAAATCTGCGTAATAACATAGTGTGTACTATATAGCATTAGAATTACTAGGTCGTGAGTTAATTATATTAGGATATTACAAACATAGAAATTTTGACGAAGGTAAATCAATTTTAAGGCAGAACAAAACTGAAAAACGACATAATATTAATTCGATAGTAACCCCGTAATAGATTTTTACCTTAAAAGAACTACTCAAAATGGTTGCCATTTTCCCAAACGCAATGCTGACTGACATATAGTGGTTATTATTTTTAAAGCATTTAAAATAATTATGGAACGTCTTTGCAAGTGTTGAAATACCGCATTGGTGGCATTTAGTAGTTCATCTATTGTCCAATGACGGGTATTATAAACTTTATTCTGCAAGTAGCTCCACAAGAAAAAGTCGATCATGGATAGGTCAGGTGAGCGTGAAGGCCATCTAATTGGTCCATGAGTACCGACCCACGTTTGCGGGAAATAATTGTTTTAAAAAGGTTAAACCGTTACAGCAGTATGTGCGGGAGCATCATCCCGTTGGAAATGTATCCTGTTAAGATGAGCTAAAGGAACATTGTCTAGTAACAAAGGGATAACATCTTGCAAAATTTCAAGATATCTGTTCCCTGTAAGACTGCTTTTATAAATTCTGCACTCTATTTGTTGCCCCAAAATAAAACAAGCTACGCTAAATCCAAATCGACCCTGTTGTTCTCTTTCGAATAGCACATGATCATTTTCTTGGAACCAATGCCTAGTATTATGCCTGTTGAAAATACCTGCACTCGAAAAGTAGCCTCGTCGGACCATATTATAAATCTAGGCAAGTTATTACCAATACGAATTTGTTCCAAATACCAGTTGCAAACCAGTAAACGACGTTCTGCATCCCCAGGATGCAAATGGTGAACAATTTTAATCTTGTAAGACTTAAATTTATATTTGGTCAATATTCTTTGGGAACACCAACCTCCTGCTCTAGAACTCTGCATGATTGTGAAGGCATTCTAAAACGTTGACTTCATCCGTATCGCGATTTTCCTTATTATACTTTTTTGGTCGGGGTTAGATGATCCATGTTCTACCAAATTTTTTTTTATTCCAGAAAACATTAAAAGACAAGGCTGCCTTCTTTCTGGATATCTATAAATCCGAATGATATTTAAATAAAAAATAAGTCCACATACATCAAAAGATAAATAAGTAATCAAACAAACCTGTTGAGATACAGTTGGGAAGCCTCACGGGAGTTTTTATTGCTCTCGATAAAACAGACCAACATGTCATATTTTTCAAGATGTTGATAATTTTCATTTTCAGCCATTGTAACCAATACAATATTACGCAGAGAATATAAATTTTACAACCAACAGGTCTTGACAAGCGCTTAGCAAATGAGCATTTAATTGTTCCAATAATCACGGCCTACTAATTCTAATGCTATATAATACACACCATGTTATTACGCAGATTTTGTGAAATCATAGATTTTAGGTTTATTATTTAAAATACACATGTTGTATTATATATTTTTGTAAAGCTTACAAAATTTCCAATCAAACGCAAGAAAGACATACAGGGTGTTCCGTTAAAAAAACCACAAGTTTTATTTATAGCTAAAGACTGACAGCTTACAGCAAAAATACGACCACGCCACTGGATTCTACGTAAAAAACGGTATAAGAAATAATATTTACCTTTGCTATACATTAAAGGATAACGGAGATGCAAGGGGGGGGGTCTCAAAATGCGATATTTTCAATTTCGTCCTGTGTCTTAGAATTGTAGCGGGATATGAAAGTTTTGTTTATACCACCAGCGTTCTTCTCACAAAAAAAGTAGAACGGTATTGTGAAGTCGCATTTATGTATCTTTGCTCGTAAGTGAGATGCCCCCAAAATATCATCGAAAATGGGACACACTGTACACTGTGTTCAATTAAAAACGATCCGCCGTTCCTAATGTATCTGCCGCCCGGGTGCGAAAATAATTTTTTGTACTCGTAGCTTTAAAATTGGTATTTCCCGGTTACTCCCGATGCACCAAAATCTTGTTTTCCTGCACTGCGGTGTTTTTTACTCTCCAACAGAAACTAGGGTAACCACGTTGTATGGTTGGTAATAGAATTGAAATGCTGATAATTGGTCATATACCTCCCTTGCCTTTTTTCAGGAAGCAAATTCAATGCTGCCTTAATGGCTACTTCTTTAACATCAGGTGGCGTCAGAATTTCTTCGGAATCGCCAATTTTTTACAAACATTTAAATGTTGTTGAAACTGATATATTCGGAATCCAAATGACAAATTTCAACTGGCTGCGAGTATTTATAAGGTGCAGTTATAAACAAGTTATTTCCTGTAAAATCAAATCAAAAGAAAAGTTGATTTCTTTACACTAATTTCAATCATATTCAATATTTTATTATAATATGCCTTAATATTTCGAATTTTTCTGTAACCGGGAGCTACCGTCGCCCCTCGGATTACCGACCGTGTGCCCCGCACCTGTTGTACTCCCGGGTCGGAACGGCCCTATGTGTGTCTGCGCGTGCGTGTGTGTGTGTGCGTGCATGCGTGCGTGCCTGCGTGCTTGTGTCGGATTTTAATGAAACTATATTTAGTGATACCACTAAAATATCTCGGTTCTATCAAATTTTGGTTAAAATTGGTTTTGCAAACAAAGGAACTTTATAGAGGGCAGAAAGTACATTTTGCGTATATCTTAAGAACAGTTACAAAAAAAAGTGAAAAGACCTTTTTAAAGATAATTCTATCCTAGATAAGTTATGTAATGATAACACTGTACAACAATATGGCCACTTTTCTGATGATTGACTTTTATCACGTGATGTTTACTAATTTGACGTCGCTGATTTCAAATATACCCTCAGTTTTTTTGTGACAGCTCTTGTTTATGAGATATAGTTTTCACGAAAAAATCGCTGTGTTAGTGTGTTAATTTGCTTGTAATTAAGAAAATATTAAGTTTTCTTAATATAATTTGATATGGCATCGTCAAGAACAATCTGTGTCAATGATCCAAATCATTTTTGTTTCATTTGCGGAGAGTATATATTTAAAGAATACCGTTTGAATGTGACAGCGTTTGTGATTGAGGCTTACAAAAATTACTTTGGTGACACACTGGAAATGAAAGACAAGCCTTGGATTCCGCAAAAGGTATGCAAAACGTGCGTTGAGCTTCTACGTTTGTGGACAAATAAGAAAAGGAATAGCTTTAGATACGAAACCGCTATGATCTGGACTGAACCCTTGAACCACCACGACGACTGTTATTTTTGTTTGGTGAACACAACTGGCATTAACCGAAAAAATCGAGCTAAATGGGAATATCCTTCCATACGGTCGGCACATAGACGTATTTTGAGTCCTAAAATATCACTTGAACCTCAAGCTGATGCTTCACAGGATGAGACTATGCATTTTGAGGCGAAAACTGACAGTATTGATAGTGACTTTGAATGTGACCTGAAAGCGCCAAAACTATTCAACCAAGATCATTTAAACGACCTTGTCAGAGATCTGGGACTGTCAAAGGCTGCTTCAGAACTTTTGGCTTCTAAAACAAAGAAACTTGATAACAAAGGAAACGAAAATTTCTTATTACCGCACAAGAGAACAAATTCTCCTCAAATATTTTGCTGAAGAAAATGATTTCGTATTTTGTAAAGATGTACCTGGATTAATGGCTGCAATGGGACTTCAAAATTACGCTTCTAGTGACTGGCGTCTGTTCATAGACTCATCAAAACGTAGTCTAAAATGTGTTCTCTTACACAATGGGAATAAATTAGGGTCGTTGCCTATTGCTCATTCCACAAAACTAAAAGAAGAATATACAACTATTGCTCTGGTTTTAGACAAAATTAAATATGTGGAACACAATTGGCTCATATGTGTTGATTTAAAAATGGTCTTTTACTTTTACTTTTAGGCCAACAAGGTGGTTATACAAAATATCCCTGTTTTCTTTGCTTGTGGGACAGTAGAGCTAAATATCAACATTGGATTAAAAAAGATTCGCCTCCTCGGGAAGCGCTAGTTGCAGGACAACAGAACGTGATAAACCCCCCTTTAGTATCAAGGGATCGTATAATTTTGCCTCCGTTACATATAAAACTAGGACTTATAAAACAATTTGTAAAAGGTCTTGACAAAAATGGAAATTGTTTCCTTTTCCTATCAAAAAAGTTTCCAAAACTGAGTGTAGAAAAGATAAAAGCGGGAATTTTTCACGGGCCACAAATAAGATCATTAATTAAAGACTCAAATTTTACGGACACTATGACAGAGATTGAGAAAACGGCATGGAATGAGTTTGTTTGGTTTGTTAAAAATTTTTTGGGAAATAAGAAAAGTTCTGAATTTTCTCAACACGTCGAACAACTGTTGAGTCACTTTCAAAGGCTTGGATGTAACATGAGCATGAAGTTACACTTTCTTCACAACCACCTGGACTATTTTCCTGCCAATCTTGGGGACCTAAGTGAAGAACAGGGCGAGCGATTCCACCAGGTCCTCCGTACCATGGAGGAACGCTATCAGGGCTACTGGAACGCACACATGATGGCTGACTATTGTTGGAGCATTCAGAATAGCTCTCTGCCATCAGCTTTAGCAAGAAAATCATATAAGAGAAAGTTTTTTTCATTATAAGAATTAAATAAATTAGAATTATCTCTAAATTTATAGCGTTTTATTATAAAAAAAAACCCGTGTCATGTTTTTTTAACTATATCTGATACAGAAATTTCAATCACGGAATTGAAATCGTCATCAAAAATTGGACTAATATCATGTAACATGACCCAATCATCAGAAATGCTGTTGTGCAGTGTAATTTTTAGCGGGGTAATACATTAAGTGTGAATAATAAAAGCACAAAAAAATGCATACGTACAATTACAATAAATTACATATATAAAGAAAAATTGGTTCAAATCTTACTCGAGGTAAACTTTTTATTTATATATTTAATAAAATTAATAACAATTTTTAATTACATATTTACCTTTGAACTTATTCGTTCATAACAAAACTTATAATAAATCTAATGGCTTGTTTATCTATTTATATTTTACACACCTAATGAAATGTTTAGCAATGTATGACTCATCTATCATTTGTCAAAATGTTCTGCAAAATATACAGTATTTTGTATAAATAGGTACAAATATAAATCTTAAAGCCATCAGTGGATTATTATTTTACAATGCTAAGAATAGTCAAAATATAATTTTAGTGATTTACATTGTGTACAATTACACTAAAGAGGTTAACTACACTTGTAAATAGAAAGTTACATTTAAGGTTATGTACGCTGATGATTTGTAAATTGATTAGGTAAGAAATAACGCTATACCTTGTATATTTTAGGTAAACGAATATATCAATAAATTAGAAATAGGCATAAGGATGAAAATTTGTACCTCAAAAATTATAATTGTAATTAGATAAATAATAATTAATAAGATGTCTGCTTAACAGAATTAAAAAAAGTTTGTTATTTCATAAAGCTAATGTAATATTTAAGGAATCTTCAAGACTTCAAGACACAATTTATGCGCACTACTATACAAACAGCACATACAAATAAGCCATGGAAATTATTGCTCATAGCTTAATTTTGTTCTAAAATGAAATGTCACTTGAAACGTTAATTCATATTGATATTCTAAACTATCCAATGTGCTTAATTTAACTGTGATTCGCGTCAACACGTAAATAGGAGGAAGGGTATAATTTCCTTTTTTGGATTGTCACTTTTCTGCAAAGCAATGCTACTGTACCCAATTGACGCCTGTACAATCAATCTACTCGAGTACCAAATGTTTCATATATACTACTATTCGAAGTGCAATTAACGTTCCACCATAACTGTTATGCTTTATCTTTTATTGTATTTTAGCACAGTTTTGAGTACATATATCGCCTACTGCCAGTTGCAAACTTTACTATACGGGTGATTTTTTTCATTATTTGTATGGGGATCTCGGAAACCATAAGAGTTACACATTTGCTTAAATGGGGAAAGCTTCACTTGTTTAGAAGACTAATCCAGATACGATTTTGTTGATTTGAGAAAATGCATGGCTTACTAGACATTGTAATCTTAACGGGTGTCGTGTAAATAATTCGCCCACTTAATCGTTAATACTTCTAGCCCAGAGCTATAATTAGCTATGGAAAGTAATGGATAACTAGAAGATTTTATGTCACTTTGCTCATCGGTAGATTAATAGGTCCAGGTTCAATAATATTTGATTTGCTTATTAACAAAAATACAATTGCTTAGATATTTTCGCTTTACAAAAAAAGGTGTTGCTTCAAACCTGAAAATAAATAATATAATCTCGGACGCCAATTTGTTTTTAAGGAACAAATAAACCTTAAAAATGACAACAAGGAGTTTTATTACGATACTTAATTTGATTATAAGGATGATCTCTTAAATACTAATGTTAGTGATTCTTAATTAACTGCCTTAAACTAAAATGTGAATTAATTAACAATATGAAATATCTGAAGCAATTTATTTTACATTTTGGGTGTCACTGGAACTTCAGCAGATAAGTAAATGCCGTCGACTCATCATTTTAAATTTATTGCGCAATTTTGATGGAAGTTGAAATAAACATCAGATTGATATGCTGGTTATTCCAAATATATAGAAATTTCTTTATAAACCTTGAAACGGAATTGATTTTGTAGGATTCAAAGTAAAATTTGGTAATTGTATTCCCACTTCGTATTAGCAAAGCTATTGCATCATCTTGCAACGTTAACGTTAAAATAAAATTAAACCTAAAGTAAAAATAAGTGGTAAGAGTATAAGTAAAGTTGCCATATAAATGTGGCACTTTTAATAAAAAAATTAAATAAAGCGAAAATGGCTTCTACTTAAACACGTAGTTCAAGCAATGAATGAAGGACGCTCAAAGTAACCCTGCGCAATGACCGAAAATGACTCAGAGCGCGAAAAGGGATGTGCAGACATATAATACTTGAAATAATTGATTAAAAGAGCTATATGGACATTTTTACGCCACTAAGTTATGCCACTAACGCTACACGAAATGCACTTAAGTTGCCAATATGAACGTAAATTTTAAACATACATAAAAGGGTTTGTTACATTTGTAAAAAAGTAAAGTTCTCCAAAATTGTTTCAGCACTTTAATTCGTTTATTTCTAAAGATAGATAAAAATTGTTTTAATACACTTTGTAGATAATTTTGTGCCAAATAACGTCACGGTACTAGTTTTTTTAATTTTGCTTAGCATTTTGAAGTCGTGAAGCAAAGTTGAATTATTTTTAATGGAAACCATAGTTGACTATGACATATTTTAATAGTGCATTTTTTTCTTATTGTAATGACGTAAGCGTTGTATGACTTATTTTAATAAATGAAAGCATAATATACGTTTCTCTATTATTAGGCTTAACAAAAATCATATCTTGCCATGGAAAACAAAAGTAAAGCAACTGAAGCGTTGTTATCTTCATCTTTGATTCAAATTTACAATAAGTGTTCGAATTGTCCACCATTATTATCGACACACATGCGTCACCTTTTCAACACGGAGTTAACAGCTTTCCCAATTTTACGTCCATCTAATCTGTCAAACGCATTAATAACAGCTTCCTGTAGCTCCTGCTGGGTTGCATATGAACGCACATATACGAGATCTTTATTACTCCAAATACAAAAAGTTTAAAGGTGAAAGATTAGGATTATTTCTGCCTATCCACAAGTTTGGAAAATTTTCATCTAAATATCTTTTAACTTGCGCCTGATAGTGGGGTCGTCGTGTTGATACCACTGTATGTTTGCGCGGGTTTGTAAATTTAATTCATCTTCTGTAAGAAATTGCAAATATCGATTTCCAGTTAAAATCCCATTAAAAATAAATGGCCCAACCAGCTGCGAACCAATAACACCGTACCATACATTGAAGCTAAACTTAATCTGAGGTCGTCTTTCTTGTAAACGGTGAGGATTTCCTTGGACTCACAGGTGTTCAATATGGTGATTGAATATACCACAGTTTTTTAACCTGTGTTTCGTCGGTCCATAAGATCTGCATTTTCATGGCACATATTTATTAACCAATCACAAAAATTTAATCTTCTTTCATTATGACCGGGATGCAAAGATTGTCCAACTGAATATTCATCTGGAAGGTATTTATGTTTTGCGAAAGTTCTCACTACTGTGCATTGTGAGACTGCAGCTTATTGTGCAATTTGCCGTGTTGATGTTCGAGAAGATGTATTTGATTAACAACAGCTAGAGCATTTATCTGCACGTTTTCATCAATGTTACCCCTATTTCCGGGTTTCGCAAAACTCTTTTAAATGGTATAAATTCTTGAAGGTGTACAGAGATGGTTGAGGTCGATCAAGATACAATAAAAAATAGCATTCGGCCGTTCGTTGACTGTTTCTGTTACGAATGATGAAATTTGCGTACTCCATAATTAATTTTCTAAAGCAACTCCACACTCACAAAACCGATAAGAATTACACTAACGAACGAACTAAGATGAAGATAAACAACGCTTCAGTTGTTTTACTTTCGTTTTCCATGGCTAGATATGATTTTTGTTAAACCTAATAATAGAAAAACGTGTACTGTGCTTTTATTTATTAAATAAGTGCTACAACCTTTACATCATTACAATCAGAAAAAAAGCCAACTATGGTTTCCATTTAAAAAAATTAAACTTTGCTTCATAAAATGCTAAGCAAAATTAAAAAAAAACTAGTACGTTGACGTTATTCAGCACAAAATTATCTACAAGTTGTATTTAAACAATTTTTATCTATCTTTAGAAATAAACGAATTAAAACGCTGAAACGATTTAGGAGAATTTAACTTTTTTACAAATATCTAGTAGGCCATGCCTTCTCATAAATCAGCAAAAGCGTATCTGGATCAGTCTTCTAAAGAAGCAAATCTTTCCCCATTTAAGCAAATGTGTAACTCTTATGGTTTCCGAGATCCCCATACAAATAATGAAAAAAAACTCACTGTGTATATTTGGTTTTTTAGCGAAAAAATTTTTTCGGGTTTCATTACTAACAAATTAACTATAAAACAAAAAATCTTAAAACAGTAGTTGTCATCATCATTAATTTTACGATTCGGAAAATTTCATAGCTACACATCATAATATAGGATTGTAAAATTGTTTGAGAATGTAGGAGAAATTAAAAAAAAACAGTACGTGTATATAAACTGTACATTGTGTAAATTAAGCAAATCATAATACAACAAAACTTTTGGCCTTTGTAAAAGTTTTGTACATAAACGAAAGCTTTTGCTTTGCCGATATGAACATTTTAAACGATGTTAAACTAAATTTATTAAACAATGACGTATTCTGTAACACGAAATTATGAAAAAGTTACATATAACGTAGGAAAGTATTATTTGTTTTGATAAAGTTAAAACTTGTGTATATTTAGCAATATGTGTGTTATGTTAAAATTGAATATTAAGATACGAAACGATATGTTTTTAACGGTTTAAAACGTTCTCATTCTATATGCAGTTTACACTGTTAATCACTATCATATTTATTTTGTAATGAAAACGTTTAATTTTAATATTTTACTAGCTAAAAGTACTTTGCAGGATAAGAGAGATAAACAATGAAAATATGTTTTTACTGCAAAAAAAAATCGTTGTAACCCTAAAAATAATTAATATACCGTCAATACTGTTTTACTCTTATTAGTAGACCTCGGATTTCTAAGCACAAATAATTCCCGAAATAATCATTCAATATGCATTTTAAAATTGTTAAAATAAGCATTAAAAAAGCATTTATAAGCACAAATAAACGTTTATACGCAACAATAAGCATTCCTTATGCACCAATAAAAAATTGCGTTATTTATTTCTAGAGTGAAAGTCAATAATGGGTTTTTAAAAAATAAAAACAACAGCAAAGTAGTTCATGTATTTATTTATGGAACAATATATATTTAAATAAAATACAATGTGCCCTAATGTTCTAAAAGAAACATAAAACGATTAACCCCTAACAACTACGAGGTTTTTTTTAACAACTAAACTCATAAAAAAATTAATGGTAATTTGAAAAGCAATACGTAATTAATACTTTTTCTAAATTTTCTGAAGTAAAACTTCTTCGCTTTTCATTGAAAATTAATTTATAGGCAGAAAATGATCTTTCAACCTCTACCGATGTTAAAGGTGCAAATAAAAAAACTGCACTAGTTCCAAGGGAATATTACTGGGCGAATCAGAATTCCCTTCCCCTGATAGTATTTTATCAATAACATTCAAAGTATGGTATCCAAGATTTTTCTTAATAACGAAAGCAAATTTGATTTTAACAATTTCCGCAGTTTTTCCGTTTGAACTTTCTATTTCTGTTTTGAGAGTTCTTACTATATTTAAACTATCATTAAGGGAAAGATGGGAATTTTCTAGTTTTTTAATTGCGTTAGATACTTACTTCTTTGTTGCAAACGTTACAAAATATGACGTCACCATCAGATGAAAAGCAATCGTAGTCTTTTAACCACTGTTTAATTAGCACACTTTTTGGAAGTTTATCCTTTCCCATTTTTGTTTTTTAATAACCGAAAGTTATAGTTTAATTATCTAGTAATCAGTTGAATTTAATTAGAATTAATTTCATTTGCTGTTACAAAGTGCATTGAAGCAGCAACAGCAAGTAGTCACTACCGAATGTATATGAAAATTCAAACTGAGAATGTTTTTGAAGTAGAAGGGATAGAAAACCACGTTTTAGGGCTGCTTGACCATTCGGCACCTACAAAGCACGAGGTGATCACGCGCTGTACACTTGTTTACGCTGCTGACTCTTGGTTTTGAATATACTTGAGTTGTAAACAAACATCTGTGCCTACTTAAAATACACAATTCTCGAAAATCTTAACAAAAAAGCCGTCGGCTTACGATATAGTTAATCTCTAGAGTGGTAGCTTATTGTATCTGTCGTGTTTATTTAAAAACTTTACAAAAACGCATTGTTGAAGAGATTTTAAAATAGACAAGCTTAAATTTTAAATATAAGTTCAAACGTAAAAATCCCCGAGCAGAAAATAAGCACAAATAAGCACGTTTTTCATAAATAAGCACTTAAACACCAAAATAAGCAGAATAAGCATAAATAACATTAGCTCATTTTCCATCAAATTGTCTGAAACGACTTTATTTTTATTTTCAAGGCAGTATACCTAATACACACAAATAAGCATTTGCTTAGAAATCCGAGGTCTACTTATTAGATAGTTTTACACTGTAAGATTTAACCATATTGGCTATAATTCAACATTTACAATGACACTTCTGTTTATAAAACTAAAACCATGCCATTTGTATAGTTCATTATGTGAGGTGGAAGGATAAATATTGTACCACTGAAAACATTATTACGTAAATCTTTTCTATAGCTTGACATAGAAGTATTAAACATTTGGTTGTATTTATAAAATATCTATAAATTTCTATCAGACTAAATAGTTTTGATCCCTGACTTTAAATGTTCATTTTTGAAAAACGGTATGGGATGTTTCGCCGCGGCCGTGTCGCAGCGGCCGTTTCGCTGCGGCCGATCGCCGCCAGCTGTTTCGCCGTCAGCCGTTTTGCCGTCGGCCCAGTTCGCCGCCAGAACAATTTTAATATTTGGAATAAAATATAGACTAGGTAACGGTAAATTTATAATAATGTAATTTGTTGACCGAATTGTGGGGTATAGAACGGAAATACTCCAAGGTTGTTCTCTTATTTACATCCCTCACAATTATTAAAATTCTCTCGTCAGTCAAACGAAAATTTTTCAGTTTTTGAGGAGGAGGTGGAATTTGATAATCAAATCAATTATCCGTTATCACCTATGTAAATTCCTAGTCGTCTGGGTAATTACATTTAAATTAGCTAGGTACATTAAATCCGTTTTTTAACATTTTTTAGTAAACAAGATATCAACTTAGGTTAATGGATTCTTGGAATTTTTGTGTTAAGTTAAAAGGAAACTTAAGATATTGTACCTTATCGCCTACGTAAATACGTAGTGGCATAAAAAATAAGCGTTACCATATTAATTTTCTAAAAGAACAATATAAGCGTTAAAAAATATTTTTCTAAAAGGGTTAAAAATTGATTTAAAAGCAACAGACATGCTGTTTTTTTTTAATACGCACAGAGAAAACTTCGTAATGGGTGTATATGTTATTCCAAATATTAAAATCATTCTGACGGCGAACTGGCCTGTCGGCGAAACGGCTGCTGGCGAACCGGCCGCGGCAAAAGGCCCTTGAAAAACTATTATTCCGATTTTCTAATTCCATAATTTTTAATGCATTTTTTAATAATTGCATTATTTTTCGGTATGTAACATAATGTTCAATCTTTTTCTATTGGATAACTTATGCCATAAAGCGAAGTAGATATACTAGGGGCGTTCCGGGCCACTTTGACCTGGATATTTTTCAAGGTCAAGTTCATTGAAGGTCATGTGTGGGGGATTCTGGCTTACTTTGAACTTGAAAGTTTTCAAAGTCAAGGCCATGTGTATGTTGGTGGGAAATTAAAATGTTCAAGTTCACGCCTCATTGTTCAAGCAATTATTAGAATCCAAGTTCATTGACGTTCTGGTTCTTTTATCTATGGCCAATTGTACATCAGGTTAGTTTGATAAATATTTTTAATAAATCTCAGTAGAACATTGCCGATTATAGTGATTAATAAATAGCCAATGGTGCAAAAGTATTTTGGGTATAATTAATCGATTTCTATTATTGTTGAGTATTATTACGCTTTCAGCTTTTGAAATTAAAATTAGGATTACGTAAAGTGAAGTTATTGAGTTGTGATAAATTTTAGTGAATTAAAATTCACCTATAGGAAAAAGTTTCCTTCAGCTACACTGATACGTTAAGTATGTATGCATGGTGGGATTAAGAATAGCTACGGTCAGGGTAGGATCGAAAGAACGGAGTTGGAGTTCTGAGAGAGGCATTCGTCTAAATAGACGCACATGATGTCGAGTTCTACGTTTTCGCACTGGTCACGGAGGCCTCAAATGGGTAATGCTGCTTGCTGATGCCTTCAAATTCTGAAAAAATATCATACAGGGTAGTGACAGAATTGAACCCATTACCATCCAAATGCTAGGCAGGTCGTGTTACCACTGACCTACCAGCGCGATCGCCTATATGACGGATTTATTGAGAAAACTTAATGCTTTCGTGAATTTTAGAGAATTTTTATATATAAGGTTTTGTTTAAGTTACTGGCCAGGTATAGACCCGAGGGACTAATTTATTTGGTTGCTTTCGGTAAGCAATTTTTAGATCGTAGTCATCACCTTCTTCCGCTAAATATTTCGAGCAGGTGCTAACAGTTCGATGCTTATTATGCTTATTGGCGTTTTAATAAACCGACCTACTTGGGTAACATGCACTTTACGTGTACACGGGCTATATGTGCTACTGTAGGTTTTGCTCGTTGTAGTCTAGCTATTAATATACTATGTTAACGATTTGGATGGATCTCGTAACTCGAGAATAGCTTTAAGCACTTATTTTCTTTACATTTTCTCTAAATGCTTGTACAGGGTGTATTTTAAAATCACCAACAAACGAAAACTGGAGATTCTATGATTTAAAATAAGACAAAAATGATCGTAAACGCTTTTCCGAAAATGCTTCCTAACCGAGATACAGGTTAATTAAAAAATACTTTTTTTAACGTGTTTTTAAGATTCCTCAAAAACTACAAAAGATATTACACTGAGATTTGGTACACCTAAATGTATAATTAAATTCAATTAATCAGGTGAGTTTGAGTCAACTGACTCCATCCAATGGCGTAGAATATTTTAAGTTAATCAGTTTAAGTAAAAAAAACACGCACGCCCCTGGTTTTTTTGAAGAAATATTTTTTTGATAGATTCGACATTTAATTCTCCAAATAAAATCATACTTAGTATTTTTTCGATTCGGCACCCCGTTTTTGAAATATTTTGCATTAACATAAACGACCACATTATTCAATAAAAATCAAAATTTGTTTTATTTTACAAAAAAATAACGCAGTTAACTATTAGGTACATTATTAAAGAGATATTGAAGGAATCAAGAACAAAATAATAATTATTTTTGTACATATTGTTCAAAATGCCCTCCTTCCTTTTGAATGCAAAGTTGTATTCTTTTTAGCAAATGAAACCTAACACGCTGAAAAATTTGTAGCATAGCCCTAATCTCATCGCATGCCATCTGTGTGCGGTTCCAAAGTTGCTCTCGATTATCAATTTGAACAGAATAGACACGAGTTTTCAGATACCCACACACAAAAAAATCCAATGGGTTTAAATCTGACGATCGTGCCGGCCACGGTACTTCACTTCCTCGTCCAATCCAGCGTCCAGGGAACCATGCATTTAAAAATTCTCCGACGTTTCATGTAGAATGTGGTGGTGCACCATCATGTATGAAATACATGTTCATTCTAACATCTAAGGGTACGCCGTCAAACAATTCTGGCAAATCTTCTCTCAAAAAATTTAAATAGAATTCGCCAGTAAGTCTTTGAGGAAAACGAATAGGTCCGATTAGGTGACCGTCTAGTATACCTTCTAAATATTTTCGCTAAATCTATGTTGGTGAGTTGTAACTACTGTTGGATGCTGATTTTCATCTAAAATTTGTGGAATTATATAAGTTTATTATTCCATGTCGGGAAAAAATACACTCATCAGTGGTCAATATGTTTGTAACAAATTGTACATCTTCAGCATTATTATTTAAAAACCATTCGCAAAAATTCATTTGACGAGGATGATCAGCAGGCAATAATGCATGCACTTTTTGTAGGTGAAAGGGACGTAAATTTTGTTCTCGTAAAACTTTCCAAGGCTTGCTATGCGACACACCAAATTCTAAACCTAACTCACGCGTACTTATTGATGAATTTTCATAAACTCTATCTAAAATGTATTCCTCCATTTCAACTGGTACACGGGCCTTTCGTCCGGAATTTTTCTTTCCTTTTAAACTTCCATACTCTAACAAGTTACAATGAACGGTTCTAAACATAGTATGATGTGGATGTCTCCTATTTGGAAATCTTTGTTCATCAAGTCAAGCAGCTGCAGGAGCATTGCAATTAGTATTATCATAACATAAATGCATATCGACCAGTTCTCGTTTGGAATAATTCATTTTTTCACAGTAATTAGACACAAACGACGAATTACAAAACACGCGTAAATGCAACTATTTTAGCAAACATAAGATACGTAACTGTCAAATGCAAAGCAATCTCTGATTTATTTAATTTGGTTATTACTGAATAATGTAGTCGTTTATGTTAATGCAAAATATTTCAAAAACGGGTGCCGAATCGAAAAAATACTAAGTATGATTTTATTTACAGAATTAAATGTTGAATTTAACAAAAAAATATTTCTTCAAAAAAAGCAGGGACGTGCGTTTTTTTTTACTTAAAGTGATTAGCTTAACACATTCTATGCCACTGGATGGACCCAATTGACTCAAACTCACCTGATTAATTATACTTAATTAGACATTTAGGTGTACCAAATTTCATTGTAACATCTTATGCAGTTTTTGAGGAATCTTAAAAAATCTTAAAAAATATTTTTAATCAACCTGTATCTCGTTAGAAGCATTTTCGGAAAAGCGTTTATGGTAATTTTTGTCTTATTTTGAATCATAGAATTTCCAGTTTTCGTTTGTCGGTGATTTTAAAATACACCCTGTATAACGCAAACGTGAGTTACCAAGTCTTAATAAGGAATAAACGTTATCTCTTGTTTTTAGAATATGTACAATACCTACATCCGAGCTTTATTAGTAACAAAAGAAACATGATTTATTTCCATAACGGCGAATAAACGTAAACTAAACGGATTCTACTTTATTCAGTTTCAAAACAAAGCATTTATACATTTCTCCGTTTTCAATTAGGACATTTAGTTATGTACTAAATAACATTTTACATTATCAGTACAAAAAGTTGCATTGTCTCAATTTGTTTTCATATTATACAAACATGGATCATAATAACACTTCATTAAATATGTTGTTAAACACTTGTAACATTCCAAGTTTGTTTATCTGTTTAAATTGTAAATTTATTTTATGTTGTTGCTGTGGTTATACTAAGTATTGTGGGGTTCCATGTATAAGTTAGCATTCCTTGATCTAATTTTCTGTATTTCTTGTAAATATTAATAGCGTCAATATTTCTTGTTGTCATTAAATTGTTTTGTCATTAAATAGGTACCTATTTGTGCACCAGGACCACAAAATGATACTTTATAAGAATAATAAGACTATTGCTGTTATTACATGGTACCTACAAAAAAGGCAAACAAAAAAAGCATTTGGCGAAATTCACTTCTTCTGAATTAATTTATTGTGTACATGAAACAGTGTATGGAACGAATGCTTAATTAACATAAAAATTTTAATTGATAAGTAAACAAATGCTAAAGAGGATAAAAAAACATAAAAACAAAGCAACCAAAGCACCAAAAATCAAGATACTAATATCTGGTGGAACAACACACGACCTTCCAACCTACAATATGTAAATTAAAAGAAATTAAATAATTTTTATAACAATTTTTTTTAGGCAACCTCTTTTATAATAAGTTCATTACAAAAATGGGCAACATTGTAAAAACAAAAACAATAATCAATGTCAAACAGACGTTTAAAACTTCATGAGAGACAGAGGTTAATAAACATCTAGATGCTAACTGAAAAAACATCCGATGCCGCTCGCTTTTATAAAAAGATCGATAATACAGTTTAAGCATTTTCAATCATATTTATTTAATTTATAATTAATCTGTATGATTAAGGTCTACATATTGGTACTTTTATATCTTTGAAATATATAGATGTTTCGGAAACATTTGATAAAAATTCAAGAACAGCTCCTGATAAACCCCCCTCCGCCGCTGAATATCTCCCAAAATCTAATCAGCTCCAGGCTAAATGAAAACAAGCTTAAATACAAAATTTTAAGTTCGTATACGTATTTTCCTGCTGGGGTTATCGTGGGTATTAATATACCTGAACGCACGCACACACGCTCACGCGCGCACACGCACATACACACACACACACAACATGTGCACACCACACGCATACCACTCACACAGTCACACACGCGCGCGCGCATGTACACACATACACGCACACACACACGCACACATGCACACGCGCACACTACACACCACACACTACACATCAAACACCAAACACCACACACCACACACCACACATCACACATCACACACCACACACCACACACCACACACCACACACCACACACCACACACCACACACCACACACCACACATCACGCATCACGCACCATACATCACACACCACACACTCACCCATGCACGCAGTCACACATGCACGCACTCTCGCATGCACGCACGCACGCCGACCTTGGCGAAAATTGGCCAAACGTTGTAAAATGAGCTAATATGTCGATTTTAGCCATACTGAAAACAAGTCGATTGCATAACCTTCTATACCTACACATGTATATGTAGGTTGGAAAGTAAAAATCAAAATATAATTTGCCGATTGATAAAACTGACGTTTAAATGCACTGTCATACTCATTCAGAGTACTCGGCGGCAAAGCCTTAGTTAGTTTAACAGTATTAAATGAAAATATTATTTTGTAAAGATGTGTTTTATGTAGAAGAGTATATACAGAGCATTCTTGTTGCCATCAGTAGAGAATTTTGTTATGAAGGTAACATTTTTAAAAAATTATTTATGTTCACAGCATGCAAAACGGGCGATTTGGTATATTCAAACAATTGCTACGTTAGTTAAAATGAGAAAACAACCAGTTTACAAGTTTCGATTCATAAAAGTATAACATTTTTAAGTTACAATATACACTATAAATTACACTTGCGAATGTGGACCTTATTGTAGATTATTATCTCTGATCATTTGCCATTTTTTGGGCAATCCATAATTCCCTCGGTGTAGAACAACCAAGAGCAGTCAGTTTTTGGCGAGTCATCAAAGATGTATGCGGCCTGGCGTTGTCATGGTGGAAAACAACACCTCTATTCGAATGTTTTTTAGTAGCCAGCCTTTTTTAAATGATTCAAAACTGTTTTCTCATCGATGTTTAGTGCATCTGCGATGTTTTGAGCACTTGCATGCCGGTCTCATTCCACCAGTTGTAGAATTTTATCAGTTTTTTCAGTGACTGGCCGACCTGAGCGAGGTACATCTGTCACATCGAAATTTACAGAACGGAATCGATTAAACGACATGTTCCGAAACAGCATCCTCACCGTAAACTGCACAGATTTTTCTGGATGTTTTTGCACCAGATTTGCCTTTTTTATAGTCAAAAAGCATAAGATATGTTGTTCATGATTCATACTCGACCATAAATAAAAGTGTTAACGTAAAGTAATTTTTTGTTAATGGTGGGCGCACCAAATTTTTCTTAGAGGTAGCAAAGTAGCACCAAATTATAACACATAAATGATTTCGATACAATTGTTAGCTCAGTACTTGTACATTAGCTGTACTTACTTTATAGTAAGCAGAAGTCCTTATTTTTTTGTTAATGGTGGGCACACCAAAGTTTTCTTCAAATTACGCTAAAGTTTCCAGCGATTGTGCTGCAATGGCTAACTTTACGTGTGTTAAATGTTCGATGACACATCAGGTCTTAACACAACTTTTAAAAACACATGGCGGGGATCGATGCGCCAAGACGTCGGGCCTCTACGTAAGTGTAATCTAACATATAATGGCATAGTCAAAAATGAATACTGCACTCTACTTAAAAAAACAATACAGAAAAATTGATCAAAACCCGCCTGTAGGTGTTAACAACACGACCGTGATACTGATAGATACATACGTGGGTTGTGCTAATACTCTACAGTGCTAGTGATAGCAATGGAAAGTCACACAATTAACGCTTTAAAAACAGCTAAAAAGAGCCAACTTAGTTAATTTGATTAACCAACGAGTGAAATAGATTAAAAATTTGTTGGGCAACTGTAGTGCATAATTTATCAAACAGCGACCATCCGAAGTCGATAAATAGTCTAGGGACCGAGTTATAGTTTCTTCGGGCTTACCGTCAGACAAACAGACATGCAGGCATACAGGAAGACAGGCAGCCTGGCAGGTAGACAGACATACATGATTGCAGACAGGCAAACAGACATGCAGACCGACAGGCAGAAAATTTAGGACATAAGCGCTACCCACATTTTTTGTTTATGACAGCCGCACAAACGTTTTCGTTAGTTTCATCTAACAAACCCACACTTCTACTGTATTTCTACGCCTATACTGTTCCAAATCGTTCATTTTAAGGTTTAATTGAAGATATTGTTTTTTAAGAAACCATTTTCGTTTGTAAGGGTAGATATTTGGGAAACACACTTAATAATTCCACTATCCTGCCCTCTAACACGCGTTTCATATCCATAATACTCATACGATAAATATTTATGGACATATCGATATTTTTAATAATTTCATTAGTCTTTTGAGCGTTTGTTCGGTATTCTGTTTGCATACTTAATTTATAAAATTTTCATCATTAGACAAATCCGCACAATTGTAATTCTATTATGCATGTAAAAATAGTATGATTCTATTGAACGTTGCATTCAATGCAAGTAATTATTTGTAGTGTATTTTTGGCTAGTGTCTGTTTCTAACGTGCACATTCTTTAAAACCTATAGTTGATAAACTGCTAAAGTTTCAAAAAACGGATTAGCGCTTATATTAATACTGCTCGTCAGGTTATATGTTATGTATTCGATTTTTCTCACCTGTGACAAAAAGAGATAACCATACAGTAAGACATATTTGGCGCAGCATGAAAACATCCACTTAAAAGCGTAAATGGCTTACTTATTTTAACGTGCATATAGAATTGCACATTAAATGTATCATTAAAAGAAAGGCCTTAATTTAAACCAACGTTTACGTAACAGTTATTAATAGAGAAAAGGCATTAATGTGATTTCAATCATGTATTTAAAATAGATGATTAGTAATTATAAACAACACCTTCCTGTCGCTTATAAGATCTTTAGCTATTGTAACAGTTTTTCTATTATATACGGATACACACAGAGTATTCATTTCAAAACTTCCCGCCTCGGACTTCTCGAAATGTTTTTTTTTAAAAACCGCTGAAATACAGAAAAAGGATTATCGAGGGAGACTACTTTTTAACCAAAAATTGCTTCGCTCCCTTTTACTCCCCGCCACCAGAAGTTAGCCTCTTCAAAATCTTAAACGGTAAGAGGTATCGAGTGATAGCTCATTTCAAAGGTCCATTTGATTCCTTTATTTTGGCGTTTATCTTTTTTAATCGGTCCATTCGTTTGCGAGAAAACTAAGAAGAACTTTTTTGCTCTATGATATTATTATTAAGAAGAAAACATCAAAAAAAAATGTCTTTAACAAACAGTTACACTTCAAGTACGGCAAAAAGTATTTTTGGTTTATCAAATATAAATAGTAAAATAAATTTGAATGTCGTTATTTGATCTTTTAGGTCTAAATTAATGCCTTGGTACATACGTCAAGGAAATAATTGCTATGGAATGTATTGTTGAAGCAATTATTATTGCTTCTATGATAGTTTTCTTTTTAATAAAGATAATAATACATGAAGAATTTGGTACTTAAAGGATAACTTCCATAGAGCAAACAAAAATTTTACTTACTTTTCTCGCAAACGAATGAACCGATTTAACAAACCATTTAAGATTTTAAAAGAGGAGGGGAGTAAAAGGAGGCGAAGCAATTGTTAGTTTCAAAGTTGTCCTCCTCAATAATGCTATTTGTCCTTCAGCGAAGTTTTGTAAAAAATAATAGTCATTCTCCCTTTGTTCGTAATAACTCGGTAATTTCTTCATTATGCCAAAATGTTTTATCTAACTGCAAATATAAATGTGATTGATAGAAAAAGGATTTAATGTGATTTGGATAATGTAAATGGAATGTAATTAGTAGGTTTATCTAATTCCTAATAAATGCTAGAGGAATTTAATTCTGATTCTGTGACGGAAACACGAACAAAAATAGTAGAAAGTGTACTTACTTTATTTTTTACTATGTTTATGTTGGTATATTTCTTCGGTTTATTTTAAATACGTACATAAACTAATAAACCAATTAGAACATTATTGAAAAAATAAGTAAGTACAGACATTATCATTATATAAAATTAATATATCTATTTATTTAACGAAAAACAAGACAGGGAAATTATTAATGTAAGACAGGTATAAAGTTATTTATCACCTTCGGCAACAGTGTCGTTTGAATTTCCATCATTAACCGAAATTATTAATGGTTCTGCCACTTTTTCTCGAGACCACCACTCGTGTATTACTTTTTCGGTATCCCATATTATCTCTTCCCAAATTTGGAATTCTGCAACGTCTAAATAACCATTTTTACCTATACTTGTAATTGCATTGGACTAACAGTGATATCGCGGTGATTTACATATTTAGTACCTATGTTCTATAATTATGTTATCCGCTAGATAATGCTTTTCATGTTTATGTGTTAAAAGTATTTAAAAGATCTGTCTTGGAAAATATAATATTTTTCATTGTTAACAACTTTTCTAGATCTTTTTTCAATGAACAAGATGGTTTTTTTTTATTACGTGTGAATGGCAAGCAGCGTTATCAAAACAATTAAACATTTAGGTTTGATAATGTTTACCTTTCAACCACCTTTCAAAGTTTGTCCATGTAATATTCATATGATTTTGAATTTGGGGTGAAGACTAAGCCGATATTATATTTATTTCGATCGTGCAAGATTATGAACCTTTTACGATGCGAAGAATAATTTTTTACACTATTTTGGTGTTTCATCTAGTAATATGTACATATTTTTTTAACTGCACGCTTGCGCATCCGACATTTGCTTTTTTGTAAAGCGCTCGCCGAGTACAATCTGTTTTGCATTTTAATCTATTATTATTCAATATTTTACCTATGGTAGATGGATATGCAATCTTCTCTTACAATGTTTTTCTGACTTTTAATGTAACCATTTCCATTTCAGCATGATTCGAATAAACTAAAATCATCTCGTTTTGTATATGTTGTAGACCTGCAGATATATCGTCTATTATAAGATTGAGCAGTTTCTCCAGAGTTGGCGGTAATGGAGGGTTTCATTTCTTGCTCTCAATTATCTCCTTTAATGTAGGCACATTGACCTTTAAATCTCTTCCATTTTGCTTCAACATTATGCAGTGTTCCAAAATTATCTTTCTGTCGGCAAAAATACGTTAAACAAACATTAGATATACCTACTAACTAAATTTTAATGACATTATTAAAATCACATTAAATCCTTTCTCTCTTAATCAGGATTACATTTTGAGTTAGACAAAATATTTTCGCATAATTATGAAATTACCAAATCTTTACAAACACAAGGCAGCATCACTACTGTTCTGCCCAAAATATAAGTTTACGGTATGAAACTAATTTCGTAATTACTCTAATTACTTTCTCTAGCGACCCGTGTAAATTTCATATATGTACATAATGTCCATAAGCGACAGGAGGACGTTAAGTATAGTTATTAATCACCTATTTTCACAGACATAATTGAAATCACATTAAAGTTATTTTCTATTCTATTACCTATGCGTTTGTATAAATTAACGCTTTCGTTTTAATGATGCATGTAATGTGCAATTCTGTATACACGTAAGAAAAGGTAAAACATTTCTGGTGTCACTACCTTATGATTTTAAGTGGATTTTTTCCACGCTATTCCTAAGATGCCTTACCATATCGTTATATCTGTTTTTGGTGCAAGTACCTCAATTTAAAAGGTTTATACGTAGAGCTTCTACTTAGTTCACCGCGCGCGGTTAGGAAAACTGAATACATACTTACCCAAATGCCATGTGCTCGACTGACAAATATATACATATGTGTTGTGATCTATGATAAATTTGGCTTTAATTTAATTTGTTTATTTGTTTATTTCTATTATTTATATAGTTTTTCTTTTCATCATTTCTATGGCCCTAATTTTTTGGGACTTGGCTGTATTTTATTTGATTTTTTTTCTATAATTTTTTTGTCGTCATCCATTCAAATATAAGTATCGTTAGTATATTAACCACCTATGTTTTTCGTTATATCTGTACCTATGCATAATTGATTTCTTTGTATTTTTGTATGTCTGTCGCAATTAACCGTTTGGTACTAGTATCGGTTAATATTTGTATTACCCATAGTTAATGCTTTTTCCTTTCCAACCCACATATGTAGGTACAGAAGGTTATGCAATCGACTTCTTTTCAATATTACTAAATCGACTTATTAGCTCATTGTACAACATTTATCTAAATCACACCACGCGTTTCAACCATACTGCTCTATACGCGATTCCTGGTTCCGCGCCCCTCACCGGACTTGCTGGTATTTTAATTTAGCATCTGATTCATGACATGATAGTATATATATATATCTTATAGATATATAATATATATATATATATATATATTAATATTTGCTTTTTCGAGTTATAGTTATTATCAAGTGTCATTTAATATTTATTACCAAATCAGTTTTATTATTGTAGCCGTGACAATTAACATGTATTTTAGTTCTCTATGATTGGAAAGTCGTGTTACTGCATATATGTTTACCTATTCGAGTCAATCAGACAAAAGGTTTGATCTGCACCCTAATTGTATTAAACTTAAAGTTTCAACAATCACCTGGGTTTAATAGAGCCGTATTTTACGTTATGTAGTAATCCTATGTATCTCGACTTTGAGACTAACGACCGCGTCATTAAATGATGTTAGATTATCATTAGCCTTCGTTATACAAATGTCAGAGACTATGTATGAATCTTGCAGCTTAGAATGTATACGTTTGTGTGAAAACATGGAGAAAGATTGTGAACCAAGCAAACAATAAGCCCTGAGCAGGTTGCTTTGTACCTGAGGTAAGCTGTTTTCAATCAGTACATTCCATCAAGATGTATGTATAGTGTGTGTAAATTTAAACGTGTCAATGTGTATGTGATTGTCGTGTATGTCGAATGTGTGTGAAATGTGTGTGTGTATGTGTGTATGTGTGTAGTGTGTCAAATGTGTGTGTGTGTGTGTGTCAAAAATTTAGTTTTTGTGTGTGTAGTATGTGGTTGTGTGAAGTTATAACATTGTTCTACAAATAATTTACACATTTGTAGTGTGTGTGTAAACTTTGTAAAATACTTGCATCATTTTGATTGTGTGATGTGTGACTAATAAATGTACAATGATGTTGTGTAGAACTGTGTCTTCCAATATCATGTGCGCTCTATTAAACTGTTCGTTTATCGAGGCATTGTTCTAAATTTGAAACAATTTGTGTAATAAACTTTCAAGGTTTCACGTCCTCAGGAGTAATTAATCTTATCCTCCATTTTATTGACTAGAATGTTCAACGTTGGCACCTTTTTTTCTACAGTATATACTTCATGAACGGTCCTTTTTAAAATCTGCTTCATCTAAAACCATTTTATTAGAACCTCCACTTCTTTTTTTCTTAGAAGGAGACTTTAAAACTGAATTTTCAGCTGTTACAGCTTCATTTCTAATACAACGAAATACGTCATTTAGAAATTACGTTTAAGGTTTACAAACTACGTACCTACCTAATTTTTTTTATAAAACTAATCGATTTTCCTGTTGCCGCAGCAGCTAGCTCAGTAGCCTTGTCCAAAGGGAATGTCCATACACCATTAGCTTTTTGTTTATCGAAAAATTCCACAACTGCTTTAATGATGTTCCGGGCTTCGGAATGAACACTCTTCTTCGACTTACTAGCCATTACGAATAAAACCTGAAAAATTCGAAATATTGAAAATCAACATGATTTGATATTTTAAAACTTGTCATGCTCCTTTAATTTAAGTGCAGCTTCGTATTTCAAAATCGTACACTACTCTAAATATTGAAAAATCGATGTAAACGATATTTAAAAAAGCATGCTTACTGTTTTAAGGTTATGACCTCTATAATCGTTTTATTATGTACATGTGCACAATACATACCGTTTCTCTCACAAATCAATAAAAAGAGCCTTGAAAAAGACTAATCGACAATACACACTCAAGAAACACGAAAATAACCTGCCAATGCAAAATGCATATGACAAATGTCAATTGTTTGGGTTTGGGAATGTACGGTCGGAGACTTCTTAATGGTAATTGGACGAACGTTTTACCGCTATAAATTTTTTAATTTAGTTCACATATTTTCCGGGGTTTTTGTTTGCTTGGTAGAGCTGTACTTTTGTTTTAAAATATTGCTGTATTATTTTGTGACAAATTCTTAGTTGAAACGACCACATCAGTAATCAAAACAGACTACACCAAAAACTGAACATTTTTAAGAAATCAGAATAACAAACAGAATGCTTTGTAATAGATATAACGAGAGACTTAACCAATGGTATGAATAAGTTTTTTTGTAATGTAGAGCATCCTCGGCCCGAGTTCACTCCTAGAGGTTTGCTTATTGCTTAGCTTAAGGAACATTTTTTTGGCAGCTATTATTTTAAAATTCAATCAGATCAGTAACATAAATGTAGCATTCACTTTAAGTTTTAATTGAGTAATGTAATTTGGTGGCTCTAGATAGAGTAATTACGGTATTCCATTTTTTTTCTGTAGTTATTGCGCATGTTAGAAGAATGTGTTTATATAATCTCTCACGTGTATAAATTTAAATTGGATTACACATGTACCGTGTTAGAAAAGAAATTATTTTCTTGCTTAAACTGATTTAATTTTGTATTTTTAATAACTCAATATGTACAATGTTAGTTCAATTGTGAAAATACAGAAATATATTTGAATTAGTTATTCTTCAAGGTGATTCTCTTGATGGCGAATTTTGCCTGCGCTGGAATATGCATACTATATTTCTCATTTAAACTTCTGAGTTCGGAAAACACATGTATTTTATAGAAAACTTTGCATTTAAATGTACCCATTATGTGCAGAAACAAACTATCAAATTTTATAGCAGATCACGTCTAAACAAAGTTACATAATAACATAACATTAACGTTTAAATAAAATCTGTACAATCCATTTACGAATAATATAAACACAACTGAAAGGTTCTTTCAAGTGAATTAAGTAGTAACCACTTTTCATACAGAAAGTTTATGTTATTTCAACATAGCAGTATTCACACTTTTGACTTGAATTTCACTTCATTAAATTTTCTTCGCGAAATACGAGAAATGCTATATTATGTATTAAAGTTTTTCTCTACTTTCTCTGTACGTTTACACTTCTCTATCATCAATGTAGGGAATATCATTTTTATAATTTGATATCGTGGGTAGATATTGATCAGTGCTGATTTGTTTTTGAATTCACGCCAGAACATATTTCGTATTAGTTACTTTGCAATAAAATGTTGGTTTGATTAAATCATTATCCTTCAACTTTTCATACATAATGTGTATGCTAATTCGAGTGTTAGATTTGTCGAGAGTTACTCACGCGTATATACGCAAATTGTAAATAAGTTAGTTAAGTAATAAGTACGGTACTTGTAATTTTTATTTCATAAAAAAAATTAATATATAATATATATATATATATATATATATATATATATATATATATATATATATATATATATATATATATATATACACACATTTATTTAGAATATTGTACATTCTTACTTATGCACAATTATACGTTTGGATTATCTTTTTAATCGACTGTCAAGAACAAATGGGTGCATTTATTCCTTATTCTCCATAATGACGTATCATACTAAATTCGCACTAGGCATCACGTAGGCGTATTAGAACAAGGGGTTGCCGAAGGCGTTCGTAGTTCGTAATAAGATGTCAAGAATCTGAAAAATTGCTTCAAAATTCACTCAAATGAAACTTAAATTCAATAATAAACGTTACAGGCTCCAGTACGATCGACATTTTTTAAAAGATCCTTGGGCGAGAAGTAAAATATTAACTTAATTTCAAACCCAAGTTTTGTAATATCCACTCTAAACTTCAAAAAGTACATTGTATAATTTAATTCATTAAATTTATTTGAATCCAGAATAATAAATAACCAGTCCCTAAACAAATTTTGAAAACAAAAAAATTTAAAATATTAAAAACACTATCTAATGTTTGCATTAATAAGTATTTTATGAAGCACATTTACTAAAACTTTTCCTTGCGCGTCGTATAATCTACTCAAATGTTTATACTATTACCACAATGAACAATAATCAAATACCATTAAACAATTTTGAAAATTCGTTAAAGGACATAAACAAATAATGCTACGTAAAGGAGTATAACTTCTGATGCTAATTAAAATTGAAACAAAAATTATGGTCAAGATTAAAATGTTAGTGTTACTGGAACTGAAGAACATCTTTGTAATTGTTCTAACACAAGAACAAACATAAACACAAAACACTGAAACACTTGTCAAATATTGATATTAATAGCCGGCTTAATTTTTTTATATTTAATAAATTTGTTTCGACATCTTAGCAAACACGAAAAGTACTTCACGTTTCATTTTATTAAAACGGTACGTTACATTAACGATATAGTCCGAAATATGCTGTATGTCCCAAAGTATCCTAATCTCAGATGTGTGGCCTTTATGATTACGAGTCTATTAGTCAAAGGTTATTTCTGTTTGTCGAAGTTTGATTTTTAATATATATTACGCTGTTCCTATATTCTAACCATCTTATCCGCTTTGAATATGCTTCCTTAGTAGAATAATGTATGGGCGGGTGGGTGGGTGGGTGGGTGGGGGTGGGTGGGTGGGTGGGTGGGTGGGTGGGTGGTGCGTGCGTGCGTGCGTGCGTGCGTGCGTGCGTGCGTGCGTGCGTGCGTGCGTGCGTGCGTGCGTGTGTGTGTATGTATCAGTTTCACTGTAGATAACACCCTATGTTACGCCATTTGCATTTTCAAGCAGCCTAGATCGGAGGAAAGATTTTTCATTGCAAAGTCTTCTAATCTCACGTAGTGAGTGGTTAATTATATTTGTTTTAAATATTGTAGCGTCCCCCAGAACCCTATCTTGAAAAATGTAATTTGAACTTATGTGCAAGATTGCAAATACAAGAACAAAGCAATCACTAAGTGATTTATCTTGACTTTACTAACAATAATGTTACTATTACTCAAATTAATTGCTTATTTTGACTTTCCTGGCAATAATTAAAACATTAGAATTTATTTACAAGTCTGACATTTAATTACTCGCAAACCTCAAATCTGGTGAAACGAATTGACCGTCTAGTGGTAGGTACGTTATGCGATTTGACTGAGATAGACTGGATAAACAATGATACTACTCAAATTAAAATTAACGAGCTTTCATTTATATAAAGATACCTACTTACACTTGAATATATTCCCTTTAGTTAAACACTTTACCACCAACACGATGAGTTAAGATACTCGGTTTAAAACTCGGCGCGGTCACGATTAATTACAAATTAATTTTTGGAAAAATATACATTAAAACATACACAAAAAGAAAAGAACGAATTAGCGTTTTAATTTTGCTAAAAGGTACACGACAACATATTTATAGACCGAACGGTTTACAACGGGAGTTTCTAACTAAAACAACAAAAGCAATCCGGCTCAATCAAAATTTCAACAGAAATTGCCCTTCCCCTTCGATTTCAAAACTAACCGTAACTACTCCCAAAAAACTATCCCCGCTTTTTAAAAGGAATAAAAAAAAAACAAAAAAAAAACTATTACGTTGGAACAGTTCCATATAAATTATTGAACCATATCTTAATTTTAAAAATGTATTCATTCGTCCGTAAAAAGCGCTACATTTAGGTCTCAAGTTTCAACGTGCCAATCAAAGATCCATTTGAATTCGCGCTGTTCCGCCGTAATGAATTATTAAATCAGTGACATTTTTACATCAAGAAAGCGCGTATAGAAATTTTCAACAATTCATTTCAATATCAATTTCAAATAGCAATTACATAAATTCCCACATTTCTTACATAAAATAAAATATTCCGAAAAAATTAGCAAATTACGACGTATTATTAAGATATTGAACATCCACTAATTATCTTTTCTATCGCGGTAAGAATATTGATTTGACAAACGTTTATTACAATAATAAAATTTTCGCGGTCCGCTACCTACAATATTCATCAATTTTATGAATTTAATTTACTACAGCACTTGTGTTTACCATTATCTGTACCTATAACGTCAACATGTTAATCATCTGTACTACTGGTTATATCATCATCTACAAACAAGTTCAATTTACAAGTTTGGCTGAAATCATATGCTGCCGACCTTACTGATTTACACCTTGGCATCGCTGTCTTGCTAGAGGTAAATACCTTACATCGGAAAGGTTAGTACAGCTTGAACTTGCTTATCAAGTTAAAGGCGCTGTTAGCCAGTTATGTGATACCATACGACTGACGGTTTAATCGATGTAGAATTGATCCCATCGAACTATACTTGATGGCCTAAGACTAGATTGTATAACTGAAATATTTCACTGTAAGCTTCAATGAGACCTTCTGTATTCATACGCATACTTTACTCACCTTTCGTGATATTTGTATTTAATTTAACGTTGATAATCTTTAAAAATAGAATACCATTGTACATGTTTTGTTCATGAGCTGTTAGTTTACATTGATAAAATGTTATGGTGTTTCACCTACCGTTACTTTTGTGACTTGCTAATCTCGGTGACTAAATTACACGTACAACAGTCTGTTTCTACAGTGTCTAGCCGCTGTCACTTTACCGCTTTATGCGCTTTCGAAGTAAATAAACTTTTCTGTTTGTAAATGCTGATTAAAATTTTGTTCTACAGTTTTCCTCTTTCCCCTTTTAGGGTGTAATTTCAAAAAGTTCTTGCACGTTGATATTTATTTAGCGCAAATAATAAATATTTCGACTACGCACTCACTTCTCTAACTGCTGGGTTATACTATGATGGGTTAAAGCTTCCCATGTACAATCATTCTGCACATAACAACTCTCGCCCGCTCTACACTTTTTTTCTTAACTACCTTCTATTACAATTATTATTGTACAATCCGCACACTCCACCTTTGTGTAAATATATAAATCCGTCAACACGTTAAAAACATTGAGGTTGGAGCTAAAACAGAAGAAGCAATTGAGATTATTTTTGTAAGAAAAGTCATTTCTGTCATTAAACCAGAAATAAAACGTTTGCGAGGATGAACAAATCTGCGAGCCGAAGTATGCAATAGCAAATATTCGAAAAAATGGTTTCTGGATCTGTGATAAACAACATTTTTTGTGCAAACGTTTTTAATTTATTAAAAATACTTTTTGGGGACGCCACCACGTTTAAAGTTGTATTCGCACCACCTAACATAAACATGTCAGAAAACATTCATCTAGAAGAAGTCAGTGGTTGGTGTCCACGTCATATCTGTTAAGATGTGTATACATTTGATAATCATCTGAATCTACCTCACACTTTTCAGGAAAACGTATTTTTGTGTCCTGAAAGTCCCATGCTAAGATCGATAGGGTCTTTTGAGTTTCAGAATAAAGACAATAGATGTTTACATAACAGTCCGGAAAATGTTGAATTTTGTCGAGGAGCCATATAGAAACGGGAGGCACTTTGTGCAGAGTATTTTAAGGCTCCGAGTCAAGTGAGATATTTTACTGACGAGTTCATATATATTATTTTTTTCTGAAATAGCCAATTATCATAAAAATTTATTGTAAAGCTTTTAAGGATAAAGATATTCTATAAATATCTAAAAGTGTTGTCCATCACTGCTTTAGTTACTGAGGCGACCAAAGCAATTAATCAAGTTTTAATGTTAAGAATAACAAATGAAGTCTTGATAACTTTTGATTTTATGACTAGTCCGGAAAATTCAATTTCCTGCCCCAAAATGTTTGAGTAATTGACCAAAAACGGTCGATTTCAGAAACAAAAAATATTTTATATTCGAACATATTTTTTTGTTACAATGATGTTTACATTATTTATTAATTCCACAATCATTAGATCGTATATTATTTACGTAAAATATTGTTATTTGAATTTTAACAGTAGGATATCACTGAAGAAGGCAATTTGAAATTGAAAAGTCCGTCATGGAATAATGTTGATTTAGGATATACCTAATGTTTAAAATTTTCTGTAAATAAGCATGATTTGCTTTATTCCTGGTCTACTAATAAATGGAAAATGATTTTTACATTGACCAATGTATAACTGAAAGCTGGAAAATGTGCTTACTGATAGTTATGCAATCCTATGTAGTCGCATTATCTATTTTATATACAGAATAATCCACAAAAAGTCCTTAAAAGAAAGTTGCTTCTCCGAAACATCAGCTTTATTTAATTGACTGTAACTTGAATCTTTTTATATAAACTAAATGTCAGTAATTGTGCGCATCACTAGATTTCTTGTTACAAATCATAATCCCACTATATAATATGTACTACACATTTATAAACAATAATGTCACTTTTTTTTGTCATCGTAATCACAGCTTAAAAGGTTGTCTGGCTGATAAATAATTGTATAGATTCACTAAGTTTTTGTAATCCACTCAGTGTACCTACCTTTATTGCAAAATACATAACCTGTTTTTTTATTACAGAGAGATGTCATGTGTAATATGCTCTGTATTATCTCTACAGAACCCCAACAGCGCGACGAAAGCGTAGGGGATTTAGCCCTTCTTGGTCTTGACCCCTCTCTTATCAACCCCAACGTTTATGTTTATAAAATATATTAAGGTTTTACTGATGATATATGACTTTACTCCTGGAGTTATAATTCTTTTTACGAAAAGCATAAGATAAATACAAGTTTTGTATACAATTTTATTTGCTCCATTACCTATTTTGCATTTTACTCGAATTCGCCAAAAAAATGTTATTTATTACTATTAGCGAAACAAATAATATCGATCTGTAATAATCGAATGTTCAATCTTTGTGAAGTCTTTATCATTATATTACAGTCTGTCCCTTGAGGTTAATAAAAGTTTCCGACACCACTTTTGTTATCTAGTATCTTGTACACAATGAGTGATTGCTTAAAGTAATACAAATTACTTAATCCCGAATAGTTTCAGCCTTTATCAATTAACAATATAAAGTATAAAAACAATCATGAATTAGTTTTAAGTAGCAGTTTTATGAAATGTGAATGAAACGGTTTTCTGTTTATCAAAACCACAGTGAAATGCGCTAGAGGAACTTTAAATTCATGTTGCAACTATTCTAAAAAAAACTCATACGAGTAAAAGTGTTTATTTGTTACTCAATAGTAAATATGCATTAACCTAACTAAACATAAAATAACTTTTACAAGCTACTAAATTGTAACAGTTCTACAAGTCAACTGTCATTAATAGAACCAGGATGTGAACGTATGACAGCAATTTGATAATTAGTAACCCGTTGTCGTACTAATAGTTTAAACAACGGTTGAGGAGATATTTAAAAGTGTCATTATATATAAATTTATATCATAAATTGACACTTTTAATTTAATTAACCAGTGTCATCGGTAATTAACTTGTAGCTAATATTCTAGGAGCAACTTATATGGACCGAAAGAAGCTATCCTAGTAACATAATGGTGTTACAATTCCAGTCTATCAAGTTCGTGGACATTAAATGCTATGAAATATAACATAAATACTAAAACTTGTTACATTTGCCATATCATGTTCTCAAATAATTTTACATTTTGTTTAAAATTTACGAACTGACTTAAACCTAACACAATAACAAATTAAGAAAGGTAATATTTATAACAAAGGCTTACTTTAGTCTTTGAAAGGTAATCAATCAATCAAATAAATAGTATTGACTCGAAACATAAACTCAGTCGCAATACTTTTGACGTATCTAAAGCTGTTAGAATGTTTCGCCAGATCTTTCTAATGTATTGTTCCAAACTAGAATCACTGATGAAAGATCACCCATTGAATGATTCTGCCTAAAGCTATATTGTTGGTTTCCATTACATTTGGGCTGAATTTTTCCCAAAATATTTGTCGTCCTTTAGGGACGTGACAAAAAGGATTCTCTCGCTGACCATATTCTGTCGCTCATGAGTGATCCAAAATCTACATTTGCATATCAATTTTGTTCGCATCACAACATAATTGATTATCTCGATGGCCAAGAGCCGAATTATGTGTCCCAAAAGTGGAATAAGTATTGCTCATTTATATTGACACACGAGTTTCCTTGGGGACGCGATAGAATGGTTCACCTGATGACCAAGAACAAACTTCTGAGAGCCACGAGTGTTGGTCAGCATTTGTTCCGAATATTGCTCGAAATCTATGTTTATACACTAACTTTGTTGGGGTTACGACAAAATTAATTGCATGGATGATCGACAGCTAAATTCTGTGACCCATGGATGTTGGTTAGCATTTGGGCTAATTTTTGCCCACAATCTGTTGGTACCCTAGTTTGGTTGAGGACGCTCTGGACGACCAAGACCTGAATTTTTTGGTTTATGAGTATTGGTCAGCGTTTGGGCTGAATATTGCCCAAAATCTATATTATACACCATTTTACTAGGGGACGCGGCAAAATGGATTCCATCGATGACAAAAAGCTAAATTTTGTGTGTGTTGGTCAGCATTTGGGTTTAGTTTTACCCAAAATCAGTGATACACCAATTTCGTTGGGGGCACGGTAAAATTGATTTCTCGGGTGACCAGCAGCTAAATTGTGGATGTTGGTTAACATTTGGGATGAATTTTCGCTATAATCTATGTTCATTGTTGGCGACGCGGCAAATTAAACTATCTTAATAATTGAGGCCTGTGAGTGTTGATTAGCATTTGAGTCGAACATTACACAAAATGGATTCCCTTGATTGAGCTCAATTCTCTGTTCCATGAGAGCCAAATTGTAAGAGAGAATAACTCGCGTTATTTGACTTTAGTCTTTATTTTTAGTAT
Source organism: Vesta saturnalis (assembly GCA_036346205.1). NCBI lineage: Eukaryota > Metazoa > Arthropoda > Insecta > Coleoptera > Lampyridae > Vesta > Vesta saturnalis. The sequence continues at coordinate 2,827,674 of JARFJB010000080.1, read as the reverse complement.
TTCTTTGTTTAAATGTAACTGCATTAAATTTTGCAAATATGTGTTTTAATGTAAAGTTGATTAATGAATTAATTTACAATAATGATGGAATATTACGATTGTTTTGGGGAAAAAAGTTTGTTTTGTTATATGACAATGTAAACTTTCAGGATTATCACACATAATTAAAATACTTATCGTTCAGGTATTAAATCATTCTTATTTATCTTTACATAAATTTATACGTATCGATTACATCCTCAGTAAATGTTAATATCTTTAAGAATTATTTAAGATGTCAAAGTAAATTTATCTACTAAAATTAAAAACGTTCGTTTAAAGCGTCGCTTATTTATTGAAAAGAAAAACTTCTAATATACGTTATTATAAGTTTAGGTGGTATACATCTTAATTACCTGATATGCGTTATTTATTTTGCTCCTCTACTTAAGAACCAACATTACAAAGAATTGCCGTTTATCTCATAACATGCCTTTATTTATATCGGCACAAGGCGAGTTGTTTATGTTATCTACCTACCTATGAAAGCTATATGCTGTCGCGAACACAGAAGTGTTTTTTTTTATCGAAAGAAGGCAGCATCCCGAAGAATATCCGTGAGAGAATGGTGGCAGTGTATGGAGAAAATAGCTCGTCCTATTTCCAAGTCAAATATTGCTGCTAGCAGTTCAGATGGGGCACGGAATCCATTAATCATGACCCAAAGTGAGTCATACCTCTGCAAGCACGAACTGACGAAAGCTGGAGATTTGGTATTGATTGATCGCAGAGTAAAAGTTTCGGTTATTCTTAGAATAATAGGAATATCAAAAACGAGTGTGTTTAAAATTCTACTCGAATATATACGAATGAGAAAAGTGTTGGCACGATGTATTCCCAAGTTTCTCAGTCCCGAATAAAAACTGCGTAGAAGACAAATTGCCGAGGAGAGTTTTACCGCTTTATCGCAAGATGAAGACTTTTATAGAATTCTAAATGGGAATGAGACGTGGATATACCACTAGAACCATCCTACGAAACAAGAATCCATGCAATGGGTTCATAAGGGCTCTACATCATCCAAGAAGGCAAAGACGCAATTTTCTGGCGAAAAATTGATGACCATAGTTTTCTGGGACGATTCTCTTAAGTGAGTATACTCCAAAAGAGACTAAAATAACGGGGAATGTCTACAAAGACACAATTAAGAACCTGCAATTGGCTATATACGAAAACAGACCCCGCGGCGATGCTCAGAAATCTCTGTTTCTACACGATTTGTTCAAGAAATAATCAATGAATGCGGCTTTAAAGAATTGTAACTTCCACCTTATGGTCCCGACCTTCGCTTTTTATCCAGTCACCACTCAGAAAACGCTGTGGAGTCATATTTCGGAGAATTACCGAAATAATTTTTCTTGGAAGGCATAGCGTTATTAGAAAAACGTTGAAATAAGTGTGTTGCCCCGTGAATGGTTCTTACGTTAAAAATAAAATTTTGTATTTCTTGTAACTCCTTGTTTTCATAGCTAGATAGATAACATAAAAAACTCCCCTCAAGATGAAAATTAATCGCACCCTTTACTTTACACTAAAATATGCAAATTGTTATTACCCTGGCTTTTAGATTTAATACAGGGGATTTTATTGCGTTAAATTTGATTAACTTAATATGTACGGTATGTACTTCCCTAGTTACGATGTATTATAAGTTTTATAGATTTGAAGATCTCAAACACAGTTTGTGAATATCATGTAAGCAAAATAATAATCATCAGCTGTATTTCTTTTGAAATTAACTTAACTTTTAAAGTACATCCAGAAAAGGCTTACCTCGAGTGGGACTTGACCCCACGACCTCTTCGTTGCTAGAGAAAGCAAGTCACAGTCCCTAGCTCAGTCGAAATAGCCCTTGTCTGGGAAGGTAGAGATCGTGGGTTCAAGTCCGATTGGAGGTAATCTTTTACTGTATGCATTAGGTCAGCCAAACTCGATACTCCACCCTTTTTATTCGAAATTGGTTCGGCGCTCAAAAAATAGTAGATTATTACGCAACACGTGTAAGTTGATTATTATTGAGCTTAAGTTTTGTAGTCGAGGGGATAGCCGAGACTGCAAAATTGAGCGAAGTATTGATCAAATTTCACGTCGAACGCAATGTACTATTTTATCTTCAGGAGACTAATAAGTATCCTTCAAATTGATGACTGACGACAAGTGTGCATCATTTTGATAGATTTTTTCTATCTGAAATTTTCTATCAAAATCACATAGTCCTAGCCCCATTATAAGTTTCTATCTAAATTTTTCTATCAAAATCACATTGTCCTAGCCTCATTATTAGTTTCAACATCAATCCCATTATTAGGTTGAAACGAATAATAGCGCAAGGCGTGTGTGATTCGAATAATACGCAAATAAAATGCAACTTAAACTACCGAAATTGATAGTAATAATGAAAATAAAACTTTTTTTTCAGTATTAAGTGAGACCATCTGAGGTATTAAAAACGAATGAAGTTACATTATTTCGCTTACGGCGCTCGGCGTTGCGATGCTCAACCGTTTTGTTTTCTTAAAAATATACCGTTTTCTCGTTAAAACTTAATAGCTAATAATATTCTGAACATTTTTTGTATGAGAAGTGTTTTGATATTTCTAATAGTTTAAAAGTTACAGCTAATTAATTGCAGCCGCGAATCTGCGATCTTTATAAAGGTGTAATGCGCACCGCTTGATTAAATCAAGGAAGACATGATTCTCTTCTTTTTATGTTTCAATAGTTCTGTTAAAGGCTCATTTTTATTATTTTACTGATCGTCAGAATTAATTTGAACCATATTTTAAAATATTTACAAGAGCACTCACTCTGTTGCCCTTTAAATATTGTAACAAACTTCGAACGTGTTGGTAATAGTTCACATTTCTGTAAGCAACGAGTATTTCGTGCCATATGTGCTGCATATCATAGCTGCATAAAACATAATTTACTTATTTAAATTGAAACCTTCCACGCATATCGTTTGCACATAAAGTTTCAGATAAGTTCATGCGCAAAGACCCTTTGAACACGTCGTTTTTTGTGTGATACTGAAAGGTAGTAGAGCAACCATTTTTGTACTGTTAAATATTTTTAAAGAAAGTGCTATATAATTTGTATGGTAAGTTATTTTAAACTATTATATAAAAGTTTGAGACGTTTGCATTTCAGGCACTTTTACTTTCACGTTTACCTTTCATTTTTTACTTTAACTTTACCGTTACTGTTACTTTTCACACGTTCATACACATCTACGCAATTAATTATTTTACCATTAATCCAATTTACGGTTTTAGTACGATTAATCAAGAGTGAGGTAATCACCTGCGTTAATGGGAAGTGGGATTCTAAAACACTTTAATCCTGCAAATTTATTCATTTGGGAATTATAAAGCATACAAATACAGATTTATTTGAACCCTGAAGTACTATTACGCAACGGTTTCCAAAACGCTGACCCAGCATGCAGCCATTTCGTTATCTACAGTGTGACCAAGAATAAGGTATTCTGATTCCATTAATCACTCTTAATATTAATTATACGTTAGGTTATAACGTTACTAACATTAGCATTAAGCTATTTCCGTTTATAATTAAATGTAGGTTGTGTAATAAAATTTGTTACTGTAGAAATTTTCTTTTAACTTTATTGTATAATGGTTTACTTGTTTATACCATATTTAAAAACAAGTTGGCGTCCGAGTATTTAACAATTAGTTTCAGGAAGAAGCAACCCCGATTTTAAAGCGAACATATCTAGGTACATGCAAATATTTTTTTGTTAATAAGGCAAATCGATAATTTTATGAACCTGGCCCATTTTAATCTACAACTGAGCATAAGGTACAAAATCTTCTAGTTATTACCCAAACTGTTAAGTAGCAAAAATTTGTAGCCATGGGTGTAGAAGTATACTTTTAGAACATAAGGGTTGTACAATCTACATCCTTAATATGTTCGTTAAAAAATGATTTCAAAATAATTTTAAATAACACTAAACAAGAAATATCGATTTATTCTTTATATAACTTAAACTAAATATCGGGAGCTATTGTATTGCAAACATCTGTGATTTTTTCTTTTAAGTGCTCAATATTGTTCGTGGGAGTACAGTAAACAATGTTTTTAGTGTGCCCCGTAAAAAAAGCCGATGCATGTTAAATCTGGAAACTTAACTGGTCAAGCAACTGGTCCAGATCTTCCGACCTCCCAGGATACATCCTATTCATAAACTGTCTAAGTGTTCCGATATTGTGCTCCATCCATTTGAAACCACAAAATAATTTTACTAAGCAGGAATAATTAAATGCTATTAAATATTTGACAGAAATAATGAAACAAAAGAAAAACATTTGAACAAATTCATGCCCCTCTGTATTTTGACAACTTCTCCTGTGTTAAATAAATAGCAGAATCGCGGCTGCAATCAATTAGCTCTAACTTCTAAACTATTAGAGATAGACAAAATTTTTTGAACAAAAAATGTTAAGAATATTATTAACTATGAAATTTTAAAAAGAATAAGGTATATTTTTAAGAAAACAAAAACGTCGTAAGCGAAATATATTTTTTTCGCACGTTTTTAATAGTATAGGTAGTCTAATTTAACATACAAAAATAAGTTTCTTTGAACGCCCAACATATTTCGAATAAAAAGGGTGGAGCGTATAGTTTCACCGACCCTGGACTTTGAGAGTGAATTTTAAAACAAATACCGTTGATTATTTATTTTGAACTACTGTTCGTTCTAATTTCTATAGCAATCTATTAATAGCAAATAAAAATAACAATCGCTAATTTCGGGTTCACATGATACACACGAAAGTGAACTGTGATCATTTCATATAAAAACTATATGTCACGATTAAGGAAATAGATACAGTTTAAGTTTAGATCGACTCGCTTCGAAAGCTCAGTGGAAAGAGCCCTACTTTAGTAAAGTAGATGTTGTGAGTTCCACTCCAGGTAATCTTTTACTGTATGTACCGGGTTTAATATAGCCTATCTAAAAATTAAAATAGGTAGCCAAAAGTTGTTCATACTCATCGGAAGTACATCTTTTTGTAAAAAATTTATCTGAAAGTAATTTATATACAGCGTAGCGATAAAAAGTTAACATTTCGTTAAGTGGAACACCCTGTATACTATTGCATATTTAAATAGCGTATCAAAAATATTATAGATATTACATAAATGTGATTCTAAAGTTCCAAAATGTTTTGTGAACATAAATTGGAAAACTAAAATATACTTTTAACGAAAAAATCAACCTATTATAACTCAACGATAATTGTTCTATATTTCCTACCATCTGAGCCATGCAGGTGGTATAACGCAGTTACATCCTATCATTAACCTTTGAGACACAATTTGTTTGCCTCAACAATTGGATATCCTGTCTAATTTTGCATCTGAGTTCCTCGGTACTTGTTGGATTGGCTATCATACACCATGTTTTTGACAGTACCCCAGAAGAAGAAATCCATTGGGGTTAAGTTAGGCCAAGAAATATTACCATTTTCCCAAATCCTCTCTGCGAATTCTCTGCTCAATTAATTTTCTACACCAACCCCTCGATGGTAGGGTGCACCATCTTGTGTTCAAATCAGATTTGGCATGTAGGCAAGGGGAATTTCGCTCTCTGTCATTTATATTACATAATTTTGCAGTAACTGTATGTATCTTTCGGAGTCCATATTTCCTTCAAAAATATAGGCCCTATTATGAAGTTTCTCCATATTCTTTGGGTTCAAAATACCTGCGGCAGTAAACTGGACTCATCCGTCCACAATTTTTTTTTAATACGGTCTCTAAACTGCCACGCTATCAATAATGAACAGAAAATCATCCGACTATCCAAATCCTTTCGTTCAAGTTCTTGCTTTAGTTGAAATTTAAAACTTTTATATTTGCTAATCTTGAGATAGGTCATCAAAGTAGACCTCGGAATGTATATATATATTTCGTTTCTCTACTGGAAAACCTTTTTTGAAAGAATGATACAGCCTGAAAATGGTTTTGCGGGTTGAAATCGTGCTACCGAGAAACCTTTCATGGAAGTGAGGGCTCGCCAATACAGCATACATTTTTTATAAAAAAATTGACCATACATATTTTTTGCTCTAAAGTTCATGAGCGAACTAAGCAATCTAGTCTTGATATGATAGTCCTACTTTTGACAAATACAATAAGCTTTTTTGTTGCTATGGAAATGCTATTTTTTATGCATCCCAATATTCTAAATTTACCAAAATAAATTACTTGTAGCTCTTAAACTATGAATAGGAGAGCTATAATATGCTATATCATCGTAAAGCTCTTGAAATGCTCTGTTCGTATATATGGTATTGCATTTAAAAAATAGATAAAACTACAATTTTCAAATGTTGGTTACGCTGATTTTTTATTGATAGCTGTTAAAGTTTGAGAGCATAAATTGATAGAAAACTAAATTAAAATTTGGTTAGTGACACGTAAAAGTTTCTAGGTCCAATAGAATCCTTCTTACATGCCTTTGACCATGGACACTTTTTGACAGATAAACGCTTATAAGTCAGAAACAAACAATTGCAGACCCCTCCTGCCCTATATTTTTGAAAATGTCTTTTGAAAGGCTATTTAAGTACGCAATATTATACAGGGTGTTCCATTTAAAAAAATGTATCTTTTTGTCACCACTCTGTATACACATGTTTCAGATAATAACGAGACACTCGGTTCTTTGTATCATTGATACGCAGGTGATTTTATTTTTGACTTAAAGGGTACTTACCAAAATTTTAACAATTTCACAATTTGTTTTCAATAACTGCTAGTTGCAAAATTAACCTCACGTTTCACTTGAAATTACATATTAAAGCAATTCGCATTAAATAATTAAAAGTGTCATAGATCATTATAGACACCCGACATGTTAAAGTAAAATGAATTGATTTCAATTCAAGGGTTTGTAACACCCCAATACCAGAAGTGATGCAACGATTTAATGAAGAAGCTTAAATGACAATGGGGATATGCTAATAACAACATACGCTCATCAAGAACTGCGCATCAACAACACCTATTTCAATAATAAACCCCAGTACAAATACACTTTTTATAAGTCTAAGAGGACAAAGATCAATAATAGGTTTTATAATAACAAACCGGAAAAGTACACCCAACAGAGATCCTAGACGTAAGAGTGCTATCGTCCGGCAATACAATAACCAAATCAACTATAAAAAACAGAAACCCGCAGAATATATAACTAAATTTAACATCGAATCCTATCGAAACGCAAACACGATAACATTATATCAACAGAGACTGAAAGAGAAACTAGACAACAATAATATAGTACAACAGGACAACGTAAACCAGGCATGGGAAAAAATCAAATACAACACAATATCAAGTGAAACTGAAGCGATAGGAAGCAGAAAAATTAATATAAATGGTAAAAGAAACGACAAACCCTGGTTCACAGAGGAAGTAGCCAGGTGGAAGAGATGGCAGAAAGCAATGATGAAATACACCATTTACAAATAACATTAGACGAAGTACGATCAGTAGTGAAAGATTAAAGAACAGAAAAACCCCAGGTACAGACGATATTAGTAACGAGGTGATGAAATACGGTGGAACAGCAGTTATAGAAGAAATAACGTTTCTCTTTCAGAAAACCATAAGGGAAGAGAAAATTCCAGATGAATGGAGAAACAGCATAACTGTACCAAAATTCAAGAAAGGTGTAAAAAATGAACCGAAAAACTAGAGAAAACTAAAGATCTTCACAAAGGTACTAGCCCAAAGAATCGAAACTCATGTGGGAGTATGCGAAGAACAGCAGGGTTTTCGCCAGAATAGATCCACAATAGATGCTATTTTCATAATACAATATCTAGTAGAAAATGGAATTAAATTCGACAAACCTCTATTCCTATGCATGGTAGATTTAAAACAAGCATTTGACCGAACACGGCTATCTGATATCACTAACATTTTACATCATCGCAAGGTTAACAATAAATACATTAAGAAAATGAAAGATCTTAATACCAACAACAAAACGTAAGTCAAGGCAAACCAAACTCTAACAAAAGAAATAGGCGTCAAGGTAGGAGTCCAACATAATCTCAACATAATAATGAATGAAATAATCGAAGAAGTTAAAGAACTACACTCAGGGTACCAAGTATGGCAAATATATCGCTAGCAATTTTATGTTATGCGGACAATGCGACATTAATGGCGAAAAATGAAGATGATCTGCAAAGACTCCTACTTCAATTCAAAAGAAGAGCTGCCGAAAAATACAACATGATCATATCTGCAGAAAACACCAATCAATGGTAATCTCAAAAGACCCCATCGGATGCAGACTGATGGCTGGTGATGAGACAATAGAACAGGTCATGAAGCTGAATTATTTATGCAGTCAAATATCAAGTGACAGAAACTTAGCTGATGAGGTTAGAGTAAACTCCTAAAAGCATCCAGGATATCTGGAAGCTTAAGAGAATTAGTGTGGAGAAATAAACATATATCAACAGCGAGCAAAACAAGGATCTTTAAAACATGTTTGAGATCTATTCTGACATATGCAGTTGAAACTCGGGCGGAAACATCTAAAACCAAAACGCTGATGAGAACTACGGAAATGAAGAATTTAAGGGCAATAAAAGGAGTAACACTGCGGGACCACATCAGAAGTAGCAACCTAAAGGAAGAATTACAAATTGAAGACGTCGTTAGATGGACCCGATCCAGAAGACGACAATGGAGAAACCACGTCGACAGAATGAATCCAGGAAGACTCGCGAAGTGGGATAGAGACGTCAAGGGCGACCTCAAAAAAGATGGGAGGAGAGTTGGACATCCAAATCCCAAGAAAGATGAAAAACAGAAAAACGGGACAAAGTCCTGAAAAAAAGAAGAAAAAGAAGAATTGATATAACAATATGGGAGGTTATTAGTACAAAATGTTAGGTTATGACGGAACTAATATTGAATTGATATTCAAACTTATCTTGCTGAAGGGATAGATCACTTAAATCGTTACAAAAACGCCAATTAAGTGGACAAGCATATAAAATTATACAGAGTGGACCAAAAGTCTGGAAACGCCCAATTATCTCGTAAATTTGATTTGCCGTTTCTGTGATATTATTAATCACTTTGGTTTTTTAAATACATCACCCTGTATATGCTGTAATTATTGGAATCCTCTTCAATACGAATTCAACCATATGTAACACTGTAGTCTAGAAGGTCTTAAATACATAAAACAGAAGTCTAGCAACGCCTAATTGTCTCCATAAATATTTTAATACAAACTATTTTCAACTACATTAAACCGTAATAATGATTACTTAATTACATAATGATTACTTAATCAATTATTCAAAATGTGCTCCATTTGTGAGTTGACAGTACTCTAATCGATGGTAGAATGCGTCTACCACATTTCTTCATGATTGTCTAGAAATTAATCGAGATTCATCGATGTTGCCTTAGCTCTGCAAGTTCAGTTTTGTAAACTGAATTTTTCAAATATCCCCAATAAAATAATCTTTAGGATTGAAATCAGGTGAACGCGGATACCATTCAATACTACCTCGTCTACCAATCCATCGTCCGGGAAATATCTCATCTAAATAACGCCGAACATTTACACCAAATGAGTTAGAGCTCCATCTTGCTGAAACCATATCTGATTCAAATTGACTCCAAACAAGTTTCTCAGTGTAGGTACAATTTGATTTCTAAGTAGCATTTCGTACTTATCTGACGTTAAATTTCCTTCGATAAAGAACGGCCCAATTAACTGAGCACCACTATACCTAATCATTCATTTAATTTTTGTGGATTTACGTCACTCCAGTACCTTAAATTACATCTATTTATACTCCCACACAGTATAAAGGTTGCTTCGTAGGAAAGACATATGTTGTTAACGAAATTTCCGTCATTTTCAATTTTATTCATCATTACCTCAGTAAACTAATCTTCACTTAACTCTTGCAATCTTATGGCTATGAAACCTATTATCAATTAGTATCTACTTTTCACGGGGAATCGAAATGCGAAAAAATATACATGATGTTGCATTTGAAAAAATTAAGAAAAATTACAATTCCCGTAAGTTAATCATTCTATATACTTTTACATGTTTTCGAAAAATTTCCCAGTTTGTTAGTAGACTATTATTAATAGCCGGTGGTATAAACAGATTTATAAAATCGTGGTGACAACGCTCGCATCTTGGTTCCAAAGTTAACTCTATTTTGGTACTAAACTGACGATATCTGCAGAACGGTTAGAAACAGATACAAATTTCTATACTTTTATGCTAAACGTAACAGTGAATCCAAAAATGCAAAAATATACAGAGTGTTCCATTTAAAAAAACAGATTTGGGTTGGCATATTTTTGTCGATCACCTACATATACCTACATATTTTTAGAATGTAGGTCCAATCATCGTATACTACCACACCAAAATTGTTTTTGATATTTATAATAGTTAAGAAGCAATCCTCCGTCCATGCAGTAGACACCCACCCTGTACATAAACATTTAAATTTTTTCAAATCTACATATTTTGCACTGTTTTATGTATTTAAGACCTTCTAGACTACATAAAATCATAAGTGTTACATATGGTTGAACTTGTATTGAAGAGGAGATTCCAATAATGACTGCATATACAGGGTGATGTATTTAAAAAACCAAAATGACTAATAATATCAGAGAAACGGCAAATTTGGCAACATTGCAAATGTCAAATCTGGAATCTCCATATCCCAAATTTTGTACAATTCGGACTAGCAATTTACGAGATAATTGGGCGTTACCAGACTATTGGTGCACTCTGTATAAAAGACACGTAATGAAGGTTATATTCTTAACTGTATAGCGTGTCTATATTTACTTGTCCAGTTAATGTTGTTCAATTTTTAGACCATACGATATGGTTTTTAATCCGTATGAATTTTAAAGTTGTTAATTTGTTGTTTATATTAGCTTTGATAACGGTAACAGTTTGCCGATACGTTTCTGTATGTTTATCAGCAATTTAAAAAATATTTCTTTAAAAATGTGTAGCTTTGGAAGATATTTAGTGAAAGTATATTTACAAATACATGTAAAACCTTGTTATGTTTCTTACTTGTATTATTTCATTTCGAAATCGTACGTTACCTGCATTGAAACTATGTTCAATGCGCACAGGCACTACATTTATACAGTTAATACACAAAAATCTTAATTTTGTAATTTAATTTCGATATAATTAAATTTAATGATCAACACAAATAATAAGCTACTAAAGTTTATTTAAGTACAGTGCACATGTATATTAAATGCATAATGTAACCTTATACAAACCAAATACACAACACTGACAGTAAATAATTTAACACAATATTAAACAAGCAACTGATTCTGTATTAATTACGCCCTGCTTGATATAGAATAAATTGGGATATATTTGAAAGTTTCAGAAATTGTTTTCCTCACGAGGTATATTAACATATCAAATGTCCCCAGGGTTTTTATGTATATCTGGGAAACCTTTAAAGTTTGAACTTCGTCTTAAAAATAACAGTTTACTATCGTTAACTATAAAATCTCAAACTTTTTCAAACATAATTTTCGAAAGTACTTTTTAAATATACTTACTATCTGTGTATGTACTGAAACTTTCGATTATCGATTGTCATTTTACATACGAAATTTTAATATAGCGAGGAACGTAAACCGTGTAAAAACAAATCAAGTGAAGCAATATAAGTTTACTGAAAGGAAATTGAAAACATACGATTTGGTACTTGAGATACATTTTTCTTTGTACCCTCCTTTCATAAGAACTAGTTTACGTATTACAAGTACATCAAAACTCTTCTACAATATTTTTTAAAATGCATGCGGATATTATTGTAGTACTTTGTTTTCATGAGACAATAACTTAAAATCCGCTAGTTACGTATGTAAAAAAAATGTAATATTCCAAGCTTTAAAAGTAAATCGTTGGGTATTGATTCTATATAAAAACTTTTTGCCAAATACGCTGCTTTGTTTCTGGTTGGAAGCGATTGTAGATTGTAAAAACATGGCACTTTTGTTGGTTTTATTCTAAAAGGAAATTGTCCGAAAGGTTAAATGTTGATTGTGTGATCTACTTTAACACTTTTATATGATACTGTAATTAACAAAAATTTTAATTATTTGAATTTGTTATATTATCTAAAGTAGATTAAATTGTACAGATGTGTTTATTTATAGGTTACATACACTGTGATATGTCTTCCTAGAGCTTTTGTGGTTAAATCAAGCTTACACTAATCATTAAAAGAACAATGCGCATACATAATTGAATTTATTTAAATCTTTACATACAGGATTACTTACGCTTCGTTGCATGTCCACCTGATATAACTAAAGTTGTTTCTATAGACTACAAGTTTTAATATAATAAAAGAAAGAAAGGAAAGTTTGAATATATACACAATAAATACTCTAAAAGGTTTCGTATCAAACTAGAAAATTTTGGTTCATAAATTCTAAATTATTTATGGCATAATTAGTGAGCCAAAATGGTAGAGTTTGAGCTAATCCCGACCCACTGGTGTTAACACACACACACACACACACACAACTTGCCTTTATATTAATCTGATTTGTTTTCGCACTATAATAATAATAATAATAATAATAATAATAATAATAATAATAATAATAATAATAATAATAATAATAAAGTTGGCGAAAATTGCACATGACGTGCCATATTTCTTATCCATAAAATATCCTTTTTTATATATAATCATTAATATTTATATGTAAATGGATGTTTTAGAAGACTACTGTATGGATACCAACACAAGAAATAGTCAAAACGCAAACATTCCTAAGCGCAACACAAATGGGAATAATGACAACGTTATGGAGGGTTCGACTTTGTCATTTACACCAGAACCTTTCATTATTGACAATGACACGATTGCAAGCACTAAGGAAAATACCTGTAATGCCCATTTAAGCTTGTCTACTGGAGTTTTTCAGCAGACCGCTTCCTGTAATCGAAAGCGAATACGCTGGACCAAAGAAATGAATTTGGAAGTAATGCGTACGTTTTATGTTATTAATAACAACCTAGATACACCTTTACCTGAATGGAGAAAAAAATTTCATACGGCCTTTTCTGAAAAGTATCCCATGCTAAATTTATCAGAACAAAATGCAGTTGACAGGAGAAATGTCATCATAAAGCGGAAATTTATTAGTGAATCTGAAATTGAAGAACTCAAGAACAGTATTATTAACGACACTGTAGATCGATTATCCTTTAATGAACAACAAAATTCACAAGTTAGAGCAGATGTCCCCATTGAAAATGTAAATGACGAAGACCTTGATGTATTCTACCAAGAAATTGAATCTGATTTTTTAGTCAAAATTAATTTGTTTGAACACAGTGATCCTTTAACTAGACCAAAAATTCCTAATCTAAATTTTACTAGTTACTACAAAGTCAAAAATGTCTTAAAAATTTTGAACAAAGTGATTGAAAACTATTTAAAGGACCACAATTCTATTTATTATATACATTTAGCCACATATTGTGCTGCCACCGTCATAATTGAAAAAAATGGACAAAACTTATATGATCCCAATGCAAGGAATAATTCCAATTTCAAGAAACCTTTTTGGATGATTCGTTTAGAACGCAAAATTAATACACTTAGAAAAGATATTGGACTTATGACTATGTTAAACAAAAATTTGAACAATGTGACATATACAAAGGTAAAGAAAATTTTACATAAATTTAAATTAAACCTTTTAGATACACACTTTCAAGCTAAATTAATAGATTGTCTAGATCAACTAAAACAAAAATTAAGAGTACTTGCTCATCGTTTAAAGAGATATGACAACTGCACAAAGAGACAGTCTCAAAATAAATTATTTACAGAAAACACATCCAAATTTTTAGAAGTCTCAATCTTAATCCTTCAAACACTTGTAATCAGTATCCAAACAACGAAAATATGTTTCAGTATTGGAAATCTTTATGGAACAATCCTTCTACGTATAACAAAAATGCATTTTGGTTAACAAATTAAAAAAATTATGCAGATAATTACCAATGGAATGAAGAAAATTTAATCTCTTTAAATGAATTCACTAACGTATTACGAATTTGTGCCAATTGGACTTCCCAGGAATAGATAACATTCAGAATTATTGGCTAAAGAGATTTAATTCTATTCATCTTCCTTTATTATATTGGTTCAATGAGGCACTTAATGATCCATCCATTGTACCTAAATTTTTATGTACAGGTATAACTTACATGCTTTTAAAAGATGGAAACACATTAGACCCCAAAAATTATCGACCAATTACTTGCTTACCAACAATTTATAAATTGTTTACATCAATAATAGGTGAAAAGATTCAAAATCACTGCCAAACAAACAAAATTATTAATATTGAACAAAAAGGTTGCAACAAAAATTCACAAGGATGTCGAGAACAATTGATAATTGACACTATTATTACCAAACATACAAAAATTAATAACAGAAATTTAAATATGTGCTATATAGATTATAAGAAAGCATATGATTCGATTCCTCATGATTGGCTAATTGAAATTTTACGAATATACAAAATTGATTATAAATTTATTAACATTTTAGACTTTATGATGTCCATGTCTATTATTATCAATGGTTCTCAATTCCTTAATTTAATTGAAATTAAACGTGGAATCTTTCAAGGCGATTCTTTAAGCCCACTGTTGTTCTGTTTGGCATTAAATCCTCTTTCTAAAATATTAAACGATTCCTATGCTGGTTTTAATTTAAATTCTAAAGAAAATTTAGCGATCACCCATTTACTTTATATGGATGATTTAAAATTATACTCTAGGTCTGAAAGTCAACTAGACAATCTTTTAGTCACAGTAAAAAAATTTAGTAGAGACATTTCAATGAATTTTGGTCTAGAAAAATGTGCTAAAATTAACATAGTAAAAGGAAAACCAATCACAAATCCTGAAATAGTGAATGATATTCCTCAGTTACTCCCTAACCTATATTATAAATACTTGGGAATGAAACAAAATTTTGTTTTGGACAACTCATTACTAAAAATTGAATTTAAACAAAAATATACTGCAAAATTAAAAACATTATTAAAAACGAAATTAAATTCTAAAAATATGATTACTGCTATAAATATTATTTTTATTCTGCAGAATACCCCCTTATTAAAAACATTATTGATTTGGATAAACATTATTCTGGACTAAATCTTCAAAACAAACATTTCGACTGTGAACCAAAATTAAATTTTGATCAAAACTGGAAAAACAAAATTTTACATGGAAAGTTTCCAACTATATTGAAAGTCCAGGAAATAGATAAAGTCATGTCACTAAATTGGTTGAATGACTCCTTACATACAGAAACTGAAGGTTTTCTATTTGCAATTCAAGACGGAGTTATTGCAACAAATAATTATAAAAAACATATATTAAATTTGGATGTTTCTGATAGTTGTAGAAAATGTTTTTCAAAAACCGAAACTATAGAACACATTATTGCTGGATGTTCTATTTTGGCACCTACCGATTATCTCTTTAGGCATAACCAAGTTTGCAAGATATTACACCAACAGATAGCACGAAATTTAAAGTTAATACAAAATTTTAAACCGTATTATAAATATATTCCAGAACCAATATTAGAGAATGATTCGTTCCTTTTATATTGGGATCATATGATTATTACTAATCGCGAAATTCAAAGTAATAAACCAGATATTTTAATAATAAATAAACTAGATAAACAAGCTGTCATCATTGACGTTGGAGTGCCATTATCAACGAATGTTCTATCCACCGAAAAAGAAAAACGAAAGAAATATGAAGCACTTGCAATTGAAATGATGGCAGTTTGGAATCTTAGCAAAGTCCAAATAACACCAATTATTATATCTGCGACAGGTGTAGTATCTTGCAAACTTAAATCTCATCTAACCTCATTAAATTTAAACCCAAAATTATTTGTTATACTTCAACGAACTGTCATATTACAACATATTACATTGTTCGAAAATTTTTTAATCTAAGTTAAATTAATTAAATTTCACTTGTATATATTGTTTTTTTAAATTTAAAATAATTTAATGTATCTACACATCAACATATATGGTTGGATATCATCTCCCATATATGTAATTTCCATTATGTAAAATGTGAATAAATAAATAATAATAATAATAATGTTGGAATGTGTTTATTTATCAAAAATACAGTATAGGGGTCCAACCAAGTTATAAAACTTATCGATTGGTACCCAAAGTTACAGTTTAGTATTCACTTACATTTGTATTGTATTTAAATAATTTATACATTTTGTATTATTAGTCTGTTGCAGTTCCATATTGAAATGCAATCATAATATAACATGTAATATCACAAAAATAATTGTAACCAATACCATTCTCGATAGTTCCATAGTTTCTATGCTTTCGAATCCCTTCCATATTCCATTATTTTACTTCCATACATTGATTATATACCATTATTTCCCATTATACTTAGTTTTAGTTTTATAATTTTCAATATTTTCCATATTTTCAAAAAAAAAAAAAAAACTTGTTTCTTGTAGCTTGCTTTCATATTTTTGATTACCATTGAAATTTTCTCCATTTTTTTTATTTATTTTTCAATTTTGTATACATTGCTTTTCTTTTTTTTTTTTTAATCTATTCATTTTCCATATTTTTGTTTTCAAATACCATTACATTTGTATTTCACAATTACGATTTGTGTACAAACGGTTTTCATCTTATCTGTTCATGTTTTCTTTTCTATTTGACTGTTCCCATTTGTATCTTGTTCTTTATTGTCGATTACTTTTTATGTATGCCATACTATCGTGTTTTATTATTATTATTTGTTTATTTTTATTTTTATTTTTTTTTGTTATTATTTCAGTTTTGCTTCATGATTTTGCAAAGTATAACTTATTTTTCCATACGCTTTAACCATTTTCTCTTATCCATTTGCGCAAATTTGATTTAAATGTACATATATGTGTTAATTCCAGTAGTTCAGTCGGTAGGGAGTTGTATAGCAGCGGAATTGTACACTCCACAGTCCTTTTCCCATATTTAATAAAATAAAATGGTACCGCGTAACTTGTTCTCCTTGTCGAGTAATTATGGCCAAGTGTAATTCTGTATTTGTTGTCATTGAAGCAGGAGAGTATATTCAAATACTTGTAGTATCCATAAGGTGTTAATGTGTTCGTCTTTTCTAATATTTGCTGTTTATTTAGGTTGCCATTTCCTGGAATCAGCTTAAGCAGTCTTATCTGTAAAGTTTCGAGCTTCCTCAAATCCGTGGGTGCAGCACACCCCCACACCTTTACTGCATATCTAACAATAGAATCCACCAATGCTTTGTAAACAATTTCCATTGTCTTTGTGTTAACGAATCTGCTCAATAAATAAAAACATCCAGATATGCGTTTTATTTTTTTATGAATAAACTCTACGTGTTTATCGTAAACGAGTCTTGAATCAATTATTAGTCCGAGATAGGTAATTTCGGTTACATTTTTTAGCTTCACACAATCACATCTGTTGGTGCCGCTAGTAAAACACTCACAGTTATGCATAATAATTTTTATTTCTTCCGTTTTCGGCATATGAGAAGTGGTGAACAACATAGTTTTTGTTTTTTCGGGATTAGTGTGGAGTTTTCGACTATGCATCCATATACATATGTTATTTAATTCTTTTTGAGAGACTTTTTGACAAGTAATAATATCACGACATGAATACATTAATATAGCATCGTCTGCATACATGTAAAATTTTGATAATTTTACTTGGTCGAATGTATCGTTGATATATATTAAAAATAGGACGGGACCGAGGTTACTGCCTTGCGGCACTCCATGTTTCACACTTTTTTCACCACTAAGTTCATTACCGACTTTCACCACATATTTTCTATCTTGCAAGTAGCTTACAAACCAGTCCAATTCTTTACCACGGATTCCAATTTTTTGCAAACTTTTGATTAATATGTTATGATTTACCGTATCAAAAGCTTTTGATAAGTCAATAAAAATTGCGATTGTGTAATTATTGTGGTTAAGCTGGTTATTTATGTAGTTAGTTACTCGCGTTAATAGCTGTTCCGTGCTTTTGCGTTCTTGAAACCCATATTGGCGTGGATTTATTACTTCGTTATCCTTTAAATACCTTTTTAGGTGATTAACCACGTACACTTCTAAAACTTTTTCAATTATAGGTAAGAGGCTAATTGGTCTATAGTTACAGAACTCTTTGGGGTCACCTTTTTTAAATATTGGTCTTATAATCGATGTTTTAAAACTTTTTGGAAAAATTCCTTGTTTTATAGAATTATTGATTAGATTAGACAATGTGTGTTTAAAGACGTTTATGTTGTTTTTTATATCAAGTACTCTTATATTATCGATGCCCGGTGATTTATTGATATTCATTCTTTTTACGATCTTC
This sequence comes from Vesta saturnalis, assembly GCA_036346205.1. Taxonomy (NCBI): domain Eukaryota; kingdom Metazoa; phylum Arthropoda; class Insecta; order Coleoptera; family Lampyridae; genus Vesta; species Vesta saturnalis. The sequence goes on along the minus strand of JARFJB010000080.1, from coordinate 2,809,104 downwards.
TCAATTTCGTTAGTGCTACTAGGGGGAATAAAAAGTTGTAATTCGTGTTATAATTTTGGATGTACGGTGTATTGTCATGTTGGCAAGTTTGCAGCAATTCTTCGATTTGTTTATTAAAAATGTCAGCGAATTTAATTGAATTTCAGTATGATGATAAACTGGTGTCATTGCCGTCAGTATTTTTTCGTCAGCATTTCTCGACTTTTTCTTTGCCAATAGATAGTTTATCTCATTCCACATCATTTTAGAGTTGTTAATTTTATCGGCGAATCTTTTTTGAAGGTAAAGATTTTTGGTGTTTCTAATGTCATTATTAAGTCGGTTCCTGCATTGCTTATATCTATTACGGTACTCAGTGTTATTGGGGCATGATTTCCATTTTCGAAACAGCTTATCCCTTTCTTTTATTTTGTTAATTATTTCTTCCGTTATCCACCCTTTTCCCAGTACCTCTTCTATTTTGCTTGTCCTTGCATACGATTTTATTCTCACTATAAATTCTTTTAAAAGTGTTAATAACATTATTAGTGAATATGTTAACATTTTTGTTTTCCGTTTTTTTCCAATCGGTATTTTGGAACTTTATTTCAAGTTTCCGTTCTTTGTACTTTTTCTTGCTTACACTAGTTGTACATCCAGCTAAACTGACACTTTCAAATTCAATCATAGCGCATATAGGATAGTGATCGGATATTTTATTGCCTAACACTGATGATTTTATCCTTTTAAAGTTGGACCTTATAAATATGTGGTCTATTAATGACCTTTTTAGCTGACCATCTCTGATTTCTTCCCGCGTCACGTCGTATATAGCATTAATATATCCGCTACCATATAGCATATTTTCATAGTGATACAATAATAATAATAATAATAATAATAATAATAATAATAATAATAATGATAATAATAATAATATAATTTTTTTGCTAGTATGCTCTTGCTTACGTTAGCTATTAATGTTTATGTTGATGTTCTTTGTTCTGTACAGCTCACCAGTGTTCGACCTCTTCTGCTCCGGATGATGCTTCTGTGGGTGATATTGCGTTTACGGTATTGTATTGAATACAATGAGTTGTGATTGTTTTGGTGTTAAAAAAAAGAAAAACGATTAGTTTTTTAATTGAATTCTAGGCGTTTTGTGCGGAAAACGGTAGTTTTTTTTTAATAATTGTGGACCTGGCCAGATAAGGAGGGTGGATAGGGAGACATTGAATTACCAAGAGACGCCTATGAACAGCTACCTCAATTTTTTTCATATCATGAGTGAGAGGGAAACAGGAACTAGGGAGATCATTCTATTGTTTAGAAGCCTTGTAGAAGAATGATTGCGCCCGTTTGGTACGACAAGTGGAGATTTATTCTGCATACTGAAGATGTTAATGAGCGAACCGAGTAGTCCTAGCAAGGGTAGCCAGATATAGTATCAAAGAATGTAATTGAGCAGCGCAATAGCCATTGCAATACCGATAATACAAAGAAAGAACTATTCTACGATTCTTCTATGATCAATGGACTCTCCTCTTTTGAATACGATCAACGATATCGAGAGCGTATTAGGAAGCACCAACCCAGATGTGAGAATTATATTCTAGATGAGGTCGAATTTGGGCCTTATACAGCAGAAAGAGTTGTCAGGATGTAAAGTAATGCTTAGATCTGTACAAAAAGCCTATTTTACGAGCAGCTGTTTTGGTACCTGACAAAAGATGGTCAACCCATGATAGATTTAAAGATGCAGTCATTCCCAACAGAGTAATAGAATCTGAAAACTTAAGATCTGAGCCATTCATACACATACAACAGAAAATTATCGATCTTTTTTGGCGGGACAACACAAAACTGAGCTTTGTTAGCATTAAATTTAACTAGATTATTGCTTCCCCATTCGAGAAACTACAATGAAGAGTGCTGTCGTCAGCAAAGCAATGGATCGGATCAGTTGTTGAAGAAATAACATCATTTCTGTATAGTAGGAAAAGTGTAGGCGCTATAACTGATCCCTGTGGCACGCCCGCGTTAATGCTAACCTCTTTTGAAAAACGGTACGTATTCGTCATTTGTCAAGGAAACTAGAATCCCTGTTGATGAGCGTATCGTTTAACCCAAACGACGCGAATTTGGCAAGCAAACACATGCCAAACTTGGTCAAATGCCTTTGAGATATCGAAAGAGACTACAATCGTTTCAACGGATTGTTCTAGTGTATTATTCCAAACTTGGGTCACATATGAAAGATCACCTGTTTAACGACTCTGCCTAAACCCATATTAGTGGTCACTAAGGAGTTTGTTAGTTTCAAGCAACGAGAGCAGTAGCTAATTGATGGCTTTTTCCATGATTTTAGACCATATGGAAGTGATGGCAATTGGTCGGTAGTTCGAGGGATCGGTCTTATCGCCTTTTTTGGGAATAGGTTGAACATTTCTTTAAGACAATAGCTGGGATTCTGTCTGTGCCAGTCGCCTTATAGAGATCAATCCTACTGATAATCGATTCTAGGAGCTTGTACCGCAAATGAATCGGCTTGATAGCAGAATCATTGAGACACGAGTTTGATGCAAATAAATCTACAAAAACATTGGCTTTGTCTACAGAATCAGCAACTACAGATCCGCCAAAATATGTCAGGGGGGGGGGACTAATGGTTTTGGCCAAAGACCAAAATTTACGACTGCTCAAAGGAGATGTAGCTAGTTCATTGCATTTTCGTTGTTCAAACAATTTTCTAGGTTTAGTGATGACACTTGCACATATTTCTAGCACCAACGTATTCTGCATGACTCTCGACCGTTTTATTAGATTTCCATTTAATATAAGATTTATTTTTCAAAGATATTGGATCAGCACAAGCCTTGTTGAACCAGGGTTGAGCTGACTTAAACACCACAAGGTTCTATTAGTGTTGCGAACAATAACAGAATTAGGGGTTTGATGTAAGAAAGAGATCTAGAAGATGTAGATTATGGATAGGGTTATCAGGGATTCTTGTGTAAATCATTTGTGTGAGATCACAAACAATAGCAAATGTTTCTGCACTATGACCAGCTGGATTAGTAGTAGTAAATTGAAGCCAATTTGAGTTATGAACATTAAAATATCCTACAATTGAGATATCGCAAGATGAAAACTGAGACAGAAGATAGTCAACTTTCAAACTAAGGTAATCGAAGAAGTTACTGTCATTAGGAGACCTATAAATGCAACAGTAAAATTTCACAAATTTAGGACCAGAACGTTTAAACCAAATCACGCCAAAATTTTTATTTTCCAAGGAATAAATTCTTTTGCAAGCAATGTTGTCCTTGATACAATCACATACGCATTCTTTATATCGAAAGTTAGAGTGAAGGTTGTATTGGGGATATTGCAAGTCAGGTAAATCGGAGCTATCAGAGCAGACTTGTGTTTCAGGTAGAATGTTATAATTGTTCAAGATGTTGGTGAACAGCATTAAGATTAGGCGTGATACCGCGGATGTTGCAATAGTGCCCTGCCCTCCTGGGGACATCCGAATGGGGCAGGATTTTACGTCCCGTATTTAATACCCTAGAAACCACGGCCATCTTTTTTTTAACTTTTGATTTTGGACTTTCAATCCGATAGGAAGACAGCAAGGGAGAGAAGGAAGAATAAGGATGAGAAAAGGTCACCGGCAGCTCTTGCCGAGCTCAGAAAATTAGAGACCCAATATTAAGGGGCCCATGGTAAGGATGGTGCTATCTACCCGGCTTGCATAGAGTACACATTGCCTCCCTCCTGGTTGTAAGACGCGGTAAGGATTTTCTTGGTAGGGATAGTGTCACTGGAGGTTCTGGGGTATATGAAGGTTCTTTGCAGTACTTGTATTCTGTCTGAGGTTACTGGGGTGCCGGCAGTGTAATATGTGTATGCGTCTAAGGCTTCGTCGTTCACATGAAGCAATAAAATAAAGGACGTGTCCTGTAATATTAATGTATAAAGGAGCTCGCTAGTCTATAACAGGCCGATTGTAGGTCTTGTATGTGTATTGTAATCTTTTTGGATGGCAACCTCTGATTGGACTTCTAAGAGCGCCCAGTAGACTCCCAGGTACGCCGTTTCGTGTTCGAGGCTTAGTCGTTTATTGTCGAGGAAGATGGCTAAATTCCTCTCGAATACGTTGGTATTTTGGTTGTTTGCAAGAGTTCCGGAGGGTTTTGGAAACGTTAAGGTATGCTGTTGCACTGCAGAAAGCAGTGTCATCCGCAAACTCCGCCACGGACTCTCCGAGTTGTGTAATAGCGGGAATGTCGTAAGCGAATATTGTGTATAGAGTAGGAGATAAGACAAAAACGTGTGAGATGGAAAACATCTCCTACCTTGACCCGTATTGAGCGGTTATTCAAGTATGACAGCAAAAGTTTGGCATTGTGGGCGTTATAATAGGAAAATAATCTTATTGGGGTATGGAAGTTCAGAGTTACAGCAACGCATTCGGTATGTTGTAGATGCGGAGATAACTAAAGTCGGGTACACAGTAAGGAATTTCTGACTAACATATCGGTACCTAGTTAGTTTCTGTGATGGAGAGGATATGTATGTTATGTACGCGGAGAAGGTTCTTGAGGAAGGGTCGTTTCAGACGACCGTTTATTTCGATATCCATGGTGAAAGATTTAAGGAGAGCGGATAACAAATATCATCGTACGGGTACCTGGTACGCATGTGCGACGTTGAAAAAAAGAACTAGACGTCGAGTCAATGATCCGATTGATATTACTTCATTGGTCAGGAAATATTTGGAAGAGGATGTATAAGTATGATTGTAAAGTGTTTGATTGTGAAGGGTTCGGTGTCTGATGTCAATGCAATCTTCTGTATCGGATTCAGGAGATGAGAAGATCCGGTCTAAGGATGTTTTCTTCAACGGAGAATTAGGAGGTTCCCACCGCTTCTGGCATTGTAAGAAATAGGATGGGTCAGCTCCACCACACTTGTTATAGGTACTTCGTTTGAGTGACGGATTTATAGGAAATAGATCTATAATTTCGCCACAGTTGGAATCGGATGGAGCGGGTAGTATATTCCTCTGAGATATCGTCTACCTACGTGCAGGTATAGCAACACTTGGGAGCAATGGTGGGATTAGGGAAGATTCGCATTGGTAATATGACGAGTGCGATAAAAAGTCTGATGAAATGAATTATATTGTTTTTTATTTGAAAGGTTTAGGTAAAAAAGGAAACAGTTCGCCAATGAGACTAAAGTAAAATATATAAAATTTTGGTAACAATTTTGGTAATGTCATTGTTGCTGATAGAAGGAGATATTCTCTATTTATTGCAGTAAGCACGATCAAATAAATGTTCATGAAAAAAAATTTATTTCATAAAACAAGTTATTATGAAACCTGTGTAGTTTTCGTAAAAAATTGTGTATAAAAGCGAATAGAAACATATATATTCATAGATATTGTTATCATATGATCCTTGCGCCACAATAAAATATAAAACAATATTTCTAAAATTAAGGTTTTAAATATTTAATTAAATTAAATATGTATTACAATGATAAGGATTTTAATAGATTATAATGAACTGTAAACATTACATTGAGTCCATTGACAGATACATAAAACAATTTATTTTTAGTTTTTTTTTGCAATCTCTTTTGAGTCATGTTCATTTAATTTGTTAGGGCTTTTGAGAGGTAATTTTTAACGAGTGTACTGTAATGTAGAGGTTATTTTTATTTTTGCTGTTGTAAGGTTAGCAAAAATGTATAAGCCTCTAACATTATGGTCAGATTCAAAAGCATCTCTTTCTCATGAACATATTTGAAATTTGTTAACCATAACAGCTAAACTTAATTAAAACCACTTTATTGACGTTTTCTCTATAGTTTTCTCACAAATATTCACTTGTTGACTGCTACTACTTCCATGGATAGCGCTAATTTAGTAAGCAACAAAAGAACCAGAAAGAGCCAAACATAAAAACGCAGGTTTCTGGTCTAGCTCAATGAAGTGGGCCGCAATTCTTGCGGAGATCTCTTGTCCCACTCAACAATAAATGTCAGAAATCTAAATAATTAAAGTCAGAAAGGCGCCACTCATCTTTAGATTTCTATACTTGGTCACACCTAATTGTTACTCCTTACGGTAATCCGCGCTCGTGCTGTAAATTCACTTAACTTATAGAGTCACTTGAAAATTACTTTAAAAATTTAGTACCTACGTATTGTTTTTAAAAATAAATAATCAGCTTTACACAAAGATTTAAAAGCTTACTCCAAAAGAACCCCTCTGAATCTAAACTTAATTTGGAAAATATGCAAATTTAAAATCTAGTTTAACCACGTCTTATCAAACTTTATTCACGAAATTCAAAAATATTAATATTCGTACATTAAATTAAATGAACTCTATGAAACTGTACTGAAATTATTAACACACAAATCTATGTAACAACTCAATAGTTCACCATTTTTAATTTAAACGACGTAAATAAAATGATACGTTTTATGTAATACGTTATTCGTTACACAAAGAAAGTTAACAATAAACACTACAACCTGTGAAAAGTAATCACACTTAAAAAAAAAGATCGATAAAATAACTAGTGCCAATTGAATATCATTACAAAAAAAGCGGGTTATACACTTCATTCAACATATAATTACAGTTACATCTGGGTACGTATCAAAAGGAATTTCAAGAAGAAACCTAGAAGTTTAAAACTGTATAAAGTTCAAATAGGAATAAATTTGAATTTTACCAAGTTCATAAACTATAATTCAACAATCAGAACGAAATTTGAAATTCATGGATCGCATGCTTTCGGCATGTTAAGTACCAAGACAAAAAATTCAAATCAAGAATTCAAAAATATCTTACTTAATTATACTCTTGTGTCTATTGGACTAAACGCAAAATGCAAGCACATAATTCGAATTCAAACCAATAATGTATTTCGCTCTTCTTTATTTAAAATCAAGTCCTCCACATGCCTCACTAAATTTTCAATGAATTTAAACCACCTCAGTAATCTTCGTTTTATCAATTTAATCATAATCTTCAAAACTTTATTGTATTATTACTTTCCAAATTGTCACCACGACAGAGTATGCTGAACTTTCCGGTGATTAACGGCCTACGTAACCGTACCACCGTAGAACCAGTACCAGAAACTCCGATTAATAAACCATCTAAAATTTGTACAACGTCAGTGTTGTAGAATCACACAACAGGTACTGTCGAAAGACCACTACACACCCTATATCATTTTCTTATCCACAAAACCTCACCACTGCGTGCCGATGCATTTCACTCCATAAATTTTTCACTACGTTTCTGACGGAAATACTGGAACTAATCTGTCTTCTGACATACCATTTTGCAATGATTTAAATATTTAAGATCATAAAACTACATAACTAATTGTAATTTCTTCTAATGTTTAGGGCGTGCTCTATGTATATATATATATATATATATATATATATATATATATATATATATATATATATATATATATATAACGAGAATTAAAATACTCACGTGAGCAACAGTCTGTGTGTGCATGCGTGTGTGTACGTGCCAGCGTTCGGCGTGTGCGCTATAACCTTCTGTCATTTGTTACAACCTTTTAATGTGATATTATCCATATGTGTATTATATGAAAACCGTGCATTCATTAAATACTGACCCATAGCTCATTCGCTTGCGGCTGGATCGTAGAGAATGAAATGATCACAGAGCGCTAGGGCTTTAGTAAAAGTGATTATTGGTATCATGTAATAATAGTAGCCCTCTCCGAAGAAAGTTGGATGAACTAATAAAACATAGTAGCATTTATAAATCTAATAAACTTTAATTTCTAAAACAACAGTCTAGCATTAGTAAATAGCTCATCATATGCAGTAAAATAAATACTTGGTAAATCAAAGAGTGGGTGAATTGTGAACGTGTCCTTATTTTGATGAGATGTTTATATGTGGATGTGCGAAAGGTAAATAAGTTTAAATGTCTGACCTTTGATACTGATAATAATATTTTCCATTACTTAATATAAATAATTGGGTTCATAACCTTTCCTAGGATAGACTTCTTGCAAATCATTGAGGGATTAGATCCAGTAAATTAATTGAGTTTATGTAAGTTTTAAAAATTTGTAACTTTAAGTGATGATAACTAATTTGCACATGTGTAGGATAATCCTAAAATGTAATGATAACTATACTAAAAATTTATTCAAATAAGATATATCAAAATATTAATTACTTAGAAAAGATAATTATATTAAATTATAATTAACAAGTATAATTATGGTCCAAATTCAAGAACATGATAAGCCAGTTGAAGTGAAATTTTTCTTGACATTCAATAATGGCAAGTTTCTTAAGAACACTAATCAACGTTTAATATGATATATTAACAATAATTTTCATTGGTTATTCAAATAAAATTCAATTTAATCATTTTTGGCGCGAATTTAATTTAATTTAATTTAATTTGTCCACTTTAACCATTCAAACTTCAAAAAAAAATTCCTCCACACGTACACAACTGGCCCAAAAATAGCCTACTATTTCATGAGTGGAAGCATTCACTGGTGAATCATCTCCAGTATAAATGGTTAAATATTTAATTGCTGACTACATGAACATCTGGAAAAGTGAGAATAAAATCGATTGCTCTAGTAGAATTTTTGATTTGTCTTTCAAAAATTGAAAGCGGAAAACCTAACGTTAGATTCCCATTTTTGTTCGAATCCTTACATTCCTTTTAAGAACAAACAAGCATTTCTTCGAAATAATTTTAGTTGCCAAATAATAATACATTAATGACTTGTGACAGAAAACCATTTGACATTTGCCATTGTCCCAATAATGAAAACATAACAGCTGCGAAAAAACTAAAAATTACTGATTTGGTGTCCCAACTCTACTACCACACATAAATACTCTAATTATAGACATTCTTTAATTATAAGCTAAACATAAAATATTTTGATCAAATGGCCTATTGAATTGAAAAAATACATAAAATTCGTTTTTCTTCATCTAAATTGAAAAATCGAAAGAAGTGGTTCGTTATGAAAATATAAACTTTCACCATTATTACACGTGATCAAAATACTTAGCCGTTTTGGGTTCATTAATAGTTATTTTTATATTTATTATTCGATAACAATTTCAGTTGCCGTCCTCAGTAGTGGTAAAGTCTTTAAACAATTTTGGCTGTACACCATTAAAAAAAACAAAAAAGCTAACTATTTTAATTAAGAATGATTCGTTATGTAATCCACAATTAATTCTGGTATATGTATATCTTAAAGGGATTTTCCTTAATAAACCATTACCGTTATTATCATTATACTAACCGGTATCTTGAGAACTACGTCCCATGGCCTCATTCCACATCGATAACACATAACAGGTCGGCTGAAAAGTTTGTAAGCTGACACATAGATGGCGTTACTAGAATTAAATGCATATGATTGGTAGCAGTATGAACCTTCAAACAATACGTGTATAAATTTGACAGCTGTCAGATAATTGGTTCGTGAGATATAGCATTGTGAGTTAATTTGAAAAATATGGATAAAAAAGAATTTCGTGTGTTGATGAGGCACTGCTTTCTCATGGAAAAAAAACTGTTGAATCCAAAGCGTGGCTTGATAAACAGTATTCGAACTCTTCACCAGGAAAATCAACCGTTGAGAAGTGGTTTGCTAAATTTAAACAGGCGAAATGAGCACCTAAGACGATGCACGCAATGGGCGCCCGAAGGAGACTGTTACGGGCGAAAACATGAAAAAATAATTAGGAATAACCGTAAAGTAAAGTGGATCGAGATAGCTGAGTCTCTGAAGATATCAAAAGAGGGTGTTGGACATATCGTGCATGAATATTTGGACACAGCGAAAGCAAAGTGGATGCCGCGTGAGCTCACAATCTATCAAAAGCAACAACGTGTTGACGATTCGGAACAATGTTTAGCGATATTCAACCGCAATAAAAACGAATTTTTCCATACATATGTGACGATGGATGAAGTGTGACTCCATCACTGCACTCCTGAGCTTCATCGACAGTCATCCGAGTGGACTACAAACGATGCACCGAATCCAAAGCGTGGAAAGACGCAAAAGTCGGTTGGCAAGGTTATAGCATCAGCATTATGGGATGCGCATGATATAATATACAACGATTATCTTGAAAAGGGCCAAACCATCAACAGTGATTATTACATAACGTTGTTGGAGCGTTTGCAAGATGAAATCACGGAAAGACGGTCCCATTTGAAAAAGAAAAAAGAGTTGTTTCATCAACTCAATGCACCGTGCCACAAGTCAATGAAGATGATGGCAAAATTCAATGAATTAGGCTACAAATTGCTTCCCCATCCACTGTACTATCCTGATCTGGCCCCCCAATGACTTTTTCCTGTTTGCAGACCTCAAGGCAACTATGTTGATCAATAAAATCGAATTTTACCAAAAAAATTATTTTACTACGAACTTTTCAGCCGACCTGTTACTTATCTTAAAACCATATCTCCCAATAAATATTTTCGTCATTGCATGCTTGGAATATTATCAAGATTGAACCTGCAATAGTTACATTAATCATAATCTTTAAAGTGCTGATTAAAAAGTTTTGATGAATGATTGATTCGGAATTTAAAGTGTCGAATGTCTTCGTACTACATTTGGTATCTACAAGAACGAATAAACAAGATTTGATAGGGTTATTGCACACCATGCGCTAGAGGGAAAGCCAATTTCTGTAGTGACTGTAGTTTTTCTTCAAATTAAGTTACACTCCCATTATGATAGCTTTGTCATGTTACTAATCCCAACCCCTGATCCACCATCCAATTTTCATATGTTCTTCGCACTTTTCATTTGAGATTGCTTAGTACGAGAGAGCTGGCCGTTGAGTATTCAAATTATAAGTTGTTCTTCAATTCTCAAAATTAACGTTAATTTGTTTGCAAATCATATAAACTACAAATTTCGTTAAAATGAACCAGTCTATTTAATAGACTACGTATTAGCTTATAATATACAGTTACTTTATGACGCAGGCTACTCAATTTATTGAGTGCGAAATTTTGTGTAGGAATTGATATCTTAAGTGAAACGTACACTTTTGCTCAGAAAATACAAATTTTAATATATAAAGGAATTAATCATTTAAGTCTTTCAATTCTGTTACCAAAATTTCTATCATTAAAATATAAACAACCTTTCTTTCTAAGAATTTTTAGGGCTTTGCGTATTTAAGGTAGGTGTACGATAACGTTTTTCATTGATTTCAAAATGAGGCCACTAAGTAAAGTAATGCATCGATTCTCCAGCCCCAGCGCTAGATTTGTATTAGAGGCTTGGAAGACTTAAACTACGTATACAGAATAAAAGTTTAATATGTATTAGTTCAGCTCTGTATAGCATTACTAATCTTGTACAATCCGATTGTTAAAATCTTACCTTTATCAAAACTTCTGACAAGTATTTTGATGCACTATTAAAATATTTGCATACATTGCTAAATAAGTTGCAGATTATGAAAATACATATCGCTGTAGACGTATAATTCTTTTACTTAATTAAAGTTGACGTGGCGTTGAAGTTTTTCTCTAGACAAATTTGAATCTTACATTTACCATTAATTATTCCTGATTAATCGTTTTTAAAAGACCATCAATTTTATTTCTTTCATTATAGTTGCTTTAGGGTGGTAATGTCAATATAATTTTTCTTACTAACGCCATTCTTTCCATTTAAAAATCTGAACTTTTTATAGAAACAAAAATAAAGAATGACTAAACGTTTCGACACCCAGATTTATTATTGTACCACATTTTGACATATCGAGAGTACGAAAATTAATTTAGTAGTTGGTTTACGTTAACAAGGTGCCTAAGTAAAATTTCCGATAGAAACATACACTCTGTCTAAATTATTATATTCTTTCCAGCTACATTTTAGTCCTTTTTATTGTTTAAAATGGAAATGTTGACAATGTGTAATGCCTTCATGAGCGACCATTTTTCAAGTTTTATACCTACTTACCGTGTCAATAGGCAATGAACAGTGTTATATGGAAATGTAAACTTTCAGAATTATTACACGTATTAAAATATTTATCTTTTTTTTTTGGTGTTATATGGTGTATTTGTATATTTAAGTTATACAATCTAAACGTTTCGATAACACTTATAGTTATCTTGATCAGTAGTAATATTATTTTTCAAAATTGTTAAGGGTGTTGAAACAATTTTGTGAAATTTGGAAAAATTGAAAACGTAAACATAAGTCTGCAAATTAAAGTGTTTCACAACTTTACACTAACATCGTAACTTGATTAAATCTTGTTCTTTGGGAATGACATTATTCACTGTTAGCCTCAACCATCAGAGGGTGTTCTGATTTGTCATCAAAAAAGATTTTTTATTAAAAAAACAGTGTTATACCATTTAAATATACTACGTGTTCATAATTTATTTCTGTCCCGAGTTACTCAAACCAATTCAAAATATATATAGTATACTACGATATAGAGTCGAAAAAATAGAAAGCGAGACCGCCAGGGACTATTTTTTTTTTATTTTTGGAGACGTACTATGGTGTACTTAACGATCGAATGCGGTATATATTTGTCCAATCATTAAAAAGTGCACACATATTCATTCAGTTGCACTATTTCGTATATAAATAATAATAAACGCTGGAATAAATGTCAAATTCGTTGCATGAACATTCAAAGTATATAATGGCACTTGCACGTAAATTTTTACATCAAACAGGTGGTATGAAAATAAAACTATAATCCATGAAAAACCTTTTTATTTTATTGCATATATGAAATAAAAATTTCAGCTAACACTTTCGATTATTTGAGTCGATTCAAAAAAAATCGATACTTAACGACAACTTTGGGAGAGAACTATTTTTTTTTCTCGTTTGTGCGCATGTCATCATCTAAAAAATAATTAATATGCTATAGCGCGTCCAAACCTCCAAAATTCGGTATGAGGCTTATGGAAAAACAGTGCAGGATTACCAAACTTATTATGCCAATAGATTACTGCATCTATAATACCTATTACGGTTATAATAAAACTATATCTACGGTACGAAAGACACAATTTCTAACCTCAAAATTAATAAAAATATTTGACATGCAATACAAATTTAGATAAATCTGCAATGTACTTATGAATATACCGAAAAAGACTACCTTTAATCTATACAAATCGAATCTTTGAACTGTATTTTTAGAAAAGCGAACTAGACGCATGTTATGTAGGGGTGCATTACATAGCAATATGTTGGGTTAGATTACCCTGTACATGGGATTGTGAATTTTATAAAAGTTTGATTATAGCTGCATTATTTATTTCCATTGTAATATAGGAAGTGTGGCTATTAAATAACGAGACTGGCGCTGTAAAACATTTTATTTTGATTTAATAGCTAAACCTCGGATTTTAGTAATTTTTTTGTTTTTTCAGTACAGTTTAATCGCTCGAATCGATTTCTAGGTCTTCGGATGATGATTCTGTAACGTTGATTATAAAGTTGGCAATATCATCTTGAAGGGTATCAGCTACCCACATCTTACCTTCAACGATCTTTACATGACATGGCCAATTTTCAATCGTCATTTTTTCGTAACCAAATTTTATTCATTCCTCCCTGTCTTTAACTTTAAAAGTCTTATTATTTATTTTAATATGATGTTTGACTTGTGCCCACATAATTTCTATTGGGTTTAAGTCGCTGTGGTAAGGAGGCAAACGAAGAACCTCATGACCTCTTTCTTGTGCCCTAACATCAAGGTTATTCTTGTCATATAGATGCTTCACTTGTGCTACAGTAGCCAATAGGTCTCGCTTCAACATGTTCCCTTCAATGAGCATTTCTTTCTTACTAAGCCAATCTACAATTTGTTCTTTTCGCCGCGGCTATTGTTGGAATCTTCTCTACCTTCCTGCTGTGATAAGAAGCATTGTCAATAACCATAATTGAATTTGGTGGTATATTTGAAGTGAGTTGATTGATGAGCCACTTCTCGTAAGTGTCTGCATCCATTTCGTTGTGTACATCGGCTGTGTTCTTTTTACAGAGGAAAGTAAGTTCCGTACCAGGAATAAAACCATTATCGCCACCAGCATGAACTAAGGCGAATCGGGGTCCAAGACCACTTGGTGAATTTAAACCTGTACTGAGCCCTTGAACGAATGCCTGCCGATCACTTTCAATAGAGGTGTCCCACCCCACGTTAACCCACGATTCATCGGTGTGTAATAATAGATTTACCTAAAAAGTGAACATTGTTAATTATGCAAAGTACAACATTATTTTATAAACATGTAATTAGAGATCGAATAAAAATACTAAGTACCTTCTTCTCGGAAGTTTCTGATGCATCTTAAGTATTTATAACTCCATCTTATAATGTCATCACGTTCAACAGGGATACTCTTGCGTCACTTACTTTTCAAACTCAGAACCCATATCTTTCTAGAGATTGAATAGTGTACTGCGTTTAAAATTTGGTAGATTATCATCACCATTAATGAAAGAAAGGATACTATTTATCGTTGGTGGAATGTTTTCAATGAAAAAATTGTGCACTTTACGTCGAATAATTGACTGTATATTTTAACAAACCTTTTTATGTATGTTTAAAATTTACGTTCATATTGGCAACTTAAGTACATTTCGTGTAGCATTAGTTACTTACCTTATTGGCGTAAAAAAATGTCTGTTAATAAATTATTTCAATACGTCTGCAGATCCTTTCCGCGCTTTGAGTAGAAGCCATTTTCGCTTAGTTTAATTTTTATTTAGAGAGTCACATTTATATGGAGAGTTTTTAAATTTATCGTACGTAAATTTGAGACATTTACATTTCGGGCAACTCAACTTTATTTATACTCTTACCACTTATTTTACTTTGCGTTTAATTTTATTTTAACGTTAACTTTGCAAGATGATGTAATAGCGTTTGCTACTACGAAGCGGGTATTCACTTACCAAATTTTACTTTGCACCATACAAAATTAATTCAGTTTGGAGGTTTATAAAGAAATTTCTATATATTTGAAATTGCCAGCATATCAATCTGATGTTTACTTCAACTTCCATTAAAATTGCGCAATAAATTTCAAGTGATGAGTCGACAGCATTTTCTTATCTGCTGAAGTTCCAGTGACACCCAAAATTTTAAGGCAGTTAATTAAGAATCATTAACATTAGTTTTTAAGAGATCATCCATTATAATCAAATTAAGTATCGTAATAAAACTCATTGTTGTCATTATTTTTTACTTGTTATTTTCATGAGTTTTTTGTTCCTTAAAAACAAATTGGCGTCCGAGATTACATTATTTATTTTCAGGTTTAAAGCAACACCTTTTTTTGTAAAGCGAAAATATCTAAGCAATTCTATTTTCGATAAGTTAAAATTACAATATTCTGGTCATATACATGAAGACGATCATTGAGTTGTGCACCTTTTCGTTTCATGCGTTTTTTTTTTGACTAGCTAGTGGTCCGGTTTAGCCTTCCTTTTCGATAGCACAGATACTACGCTTTGTGTAACATAAAGCTTTGCTGGATTCTATAACAGCTGCACTAACGAACATTGTGGGCAAGAAATAATTAAGTACTTACGGCTGAAGTGTTTTCCACTGTGTCGTTTTATGTTGGCAGGACCACATTCAGCTTTCATCTCGATATGATACAAAATAACCTCAATCATACAATTATAGAAATTATTCATCATTAGAGATAAGATTTCATGCTTTGGTGCATGACGTTAATGTTGTATGTAAATGCACAAGAAGTGAAAATAAGCACGAATCATAATAAATGTAGGATTTGTATGCAAAAATTTTTAAGTATATTTTGCATTTTACGATGTTTTGTGCATATTTTCTGCTATTGTGCATTTTTGTTACAATTTCTTAAGTTTCACCAAAATTCGACAATATATCATTTATCTAACAGCGACTTCTTCCACCAGCCACGTCTCGTCTGTCAGCGGTAATTAAGTTGGCATCTCCCTGCTTGCAGTCCGCGTGACTTACAGGCACACTATGCTCAATTTTTAAAATCAGTCCTACTAAAACTTGTAAAGTGAAAGGGTGTGTGTTGAGAGTGCGTAAACTGATTGAAATTTTCGTATAAAGATGCTTAAGGTGAAGAATTATTGTATACGGCTGATACTTGCAGATTATGCTTGAGAGAAAATTTAGTATAGTTCAGAATGTATGCTAGCAGTTCACGTGCAAAGGCTGAAATTATTTAACGCTACTTCGGACAGGCAACAGTTGCAGAGTTGTTCGCGAGTACTTCCACGGACGTCGCATCGATAGTAAAGTATTCTACTTCGCACTTTGCGAACCACTTGTCAGTGCAAGTATACCTTTAAATAAATTAGAAAATCTGGAATTCAAAAACTTTTTAGAACAATATTGTCAGTCACATGTGCCCGCTGAAAGCACTTTGCGTAAAAGTTATTCAAGGACGTGTATAAAGAAGTTTTTGAAAAAATAAAAGAAATTATTGGAAACAACTACGTTTGGTTTTCTGTGGACGAAACCACAAATAGTTGTGGAAGATACGTGGCAAATTTAATTATCGGCGTGTTGAACGAAGAGGCACCAACTAAACCGTTCTTGATATGGCAAGATTAGTTAATGAAGGATTAAGGAATTTCTTCCTACCTCATCCCGTGCCACATGGAAGATCTACTCATGGTTTCAGATGCAGCCGCATATATAATAAGAGCTGCAGCGAATTTAAAAGTTTTCTTATGAAAAGCTAATACACTGTACTTGTTTAGCGCATGTCATGAATATAGTTGTTGAAACGATACGCTTGCAATTTCCCTATGTTAACGAATTAATTAAAAATAATAAAAAGATATTTTTAAAATCACCTCTACGAGTTCAGCACTTTAAAGAAAAATTACCTAATATCACATTACCGCCACAACCAATTGTGACAAGATGGGGAACGTGGTTGGACGCTACTTTATTATGCAAATAATTTTGAATGGTTCAAGAATGTAGTAATGGAGTATCCAGAAGCTGCAAATAAAGCAATTAAAAACTGTCAGGAAATTTTAAGGAACCGGAACTTCAGCAAAATTTGTAAGCGAAACTATAAAAATTATGGAGATACAAGGTATGTCCTTAGTTTCAGCAGTAGAAATAATTAATGATTTTAAAGTATTCGCGGAGGCAGTCTCGGGACGTCCTGCTAATGGTATTACAAGGAAATTGAATGAAATATTAACAAAAAAACACCGGATTTTTAGAGATCAAAAAAATAGTGTGTTAACTGGGGAATTTGAAAGCAACTTAAATACTGAAACCCATCTTGTACGTAAATTTTAGTTCTCTCCAATTACCAGTTCCACACTGGTAACTGGAGGAAAGCTTCTCTGTATACAAGAACATCCATTGGGGTAGAAGCAAAAACTTTACAATAGATAACATAGAGCAGCATTTGATTATTAGTTGTTATTGTAACCAACGTAATAATTAAGTTTTCTAGCATTGTTTTTCATGTTTTGAACTTTTGATATCTGATATGATATACAATATCATGATATGTGATCTGCTGATGTGATATGTTTTATTTTATTCTATAAATACAGTTTTTGCTGAAAAATTTTTTTGATGTTTTGATTTGTTTTATTTTCTTCTATAAATAAAACGTTTGGTGCATGTTTTTTTTACATTTTTTAACCTTTTATGCATATTTTACTGCGTTTTTTTTGTGCATATTAATCCGCATTTTTTCTGACTTTTGCACATATAAATCCGGTCTCTATTCATCATTACCTTATAAGACGCGTGAATGAGATGTAGGCGTTCTGAAAAGAACAATTTTTAATAAATGGAGTTTAAATCGATAAATATCGTAGTAGAAGCAAGCAATAAATTTGACAGTACACGCAGTTGATATTGATTTGTTATTAAATTACATTTTACGTTTGACAAAATCGCTATGAAGAACAAGGATGCCGTTATCTAGAAATGACTAAAGATAGTAAAAGAGAGAGTTACTCCATAAGAACCCGTACTGAATTTGGAGTATAGTGTAATTTGTGAAACCGCATTACCGCGTATTCCAAATTAACAAACTGCAAACTTCCGTGAGGGCGCACTTTATCTTCGTTCACTCAAAACTTACGCAATTTTCATGGTGTTATTTGCACAACTCCATAACACAATGCACGTTTTGAGTTATTCCGACTGAATGAAAAATAAATTCTGAATTCCTTGCGTCAATGTAAGCGAAAGAAAAAGTCACATCAACCGCTATTACTCCTTACCTAGCAAATCCTCCATAACCAAGAGTCACTTAGATCCTATATATCAGTGTCCAATTTGAATACCTATTACCGTTTAGTGAGGGCGATAACTGTAATTGCTATCGAAACGTTTAAAGTTGTATAACAGATTAAAAAATACAAGATTAGTACCCAAAAGGTAAGTATTTTAAGTAAGTACTTTTTATTGCATTTTGAGCGAAAGAAATCGTATCACAACACTCTTACGTTAGTAGTAATGCTGCTCTTATTGAATATAGTCCATAAGTACATTCTGGTACCTGCATAAAAAAATCATTACGATCTTGAAGATTTTAAAACGGGCGACAACGGTTTCGTCGCGTGCTTACTCATATTAATATTATCACTCATGTTTTTCAGATGGTATTATTCTAGGTGGTACTTTGACAAAATAATCTAATATTTCAGATATTTGTTAATGCTTTTCTTTTTTTACAAGGGACAATTGTTGTAGTTGCTGAAATGGTTAAAACTTATAAAATTAACTTTTAAATACACATATTTTACCAAAAAAGGTGAATATTTTTAATTATAATAGTATAAATGTAAAGAACGAATGAATAAGTTAATTAGGCTGAAAATAATTTTTGGGAATAGTGTACGAGTACCCTGACTAGTGTTTCAAAGCTTTGCGTACAACATTTTTCAGAGCCGACGTAAAAGCCGCGACCTCCACGGACTCTTGTTAGTTTTCCCAAATGTCTGCCACAGTAGTCCCGCAGGAATTTGATAAAGGATGTGCTCATTATGAATTTTCTACATCCAAAAGTTTTTGACTTACAGCTCTTCAAATTTACTACAATTTTAATCGAAAACTAAGTCAAATTGATACAATATGAGCAAGAACTTTCGTTGTCGAGTGGCCGTTGGCTTTCAAAAACTAATTCACACCGCCTTCTCGACGACAAAAGTATTTGCTCACATGGTAGAAAGGTTTGAAAAATCTCGCTTGTATTAAAACAAATGTAACAATTAAATATTGATAGACGTAAGCGGCATCATAGAAAATTAGTTGTACGCAACTAAAAAAATATGGTCCCGAAATACACCTACGTTTAATATTGCTGGGTAGCCTACATACGTCCAAACCAGAAAACGTTGCCCCATTTCCGCTAAATCCTCTCAAGCCTCTTTGCTAGGTTAACGTGTTTTAGAACCAGTGAACATAACTCGAGTTAGCTCCATCTTGGCTGTCCCGGTTTTTACAATTTACGGTACCAACCGGTACAATATTTTTCATAATATTTTGATGCTTTTGTTTTTTTGTTGGAACACGGTAAAATGTAGCTGCATCCGGTAAATGATAACAATGAATAAATGATAAAAATTATAGTCCACCGTATTTTACCTAAAAGAATTCTTACAATACTACCATCGGAGGAGAAGGGGACTTGCTCAAGGTGCAATTTTAATTTAAAAAACCAAGCGAATAATGAAAATCATATTACTATTTGTTGCTGATATGTACAATGTGAATTAAATGCATACTAGAGGATGGGTTATCGAAACTGCATCATTTATTAAAAAATATGAAAATCCAAAATTTTTTAAATAGAATGAACAAAATTGGTAAGAACCTCAATTGCCATTTTGTCATTTTGAATAGGTTGCCATCCGTAAAAGGCATTACTAAAACCTCGCTTAGCGACGCTTCTTCCACGTAAACTACTTCAATTATATAAAAGGTTGTATTGCTCCACTTGCATACGCTAGAACTAATCATGCAGTGCTTTCATTTCTAAACTAGTCGCCCTTAATATTTTTTTAGCAATGGAATCTCGACCTAGAAAAAAAACGTCAATTTAGATGTCGAGGGGGACATTCAAAAACAGTGTTCATGGAATTTTACTTTTCACTCCTTAATCTCCACTCCCCTCACTTTAAAATTTCAAATTGTGCCCCCTAGCTTGTGATACATCATTTTGAAGGTATTCAAAATACAAATCCAACGGCGTTCAGAAAATTGATTTCCATCGCCCCCTTTTGAAATTACAAGCGAAAATGGCAATACTATAGGAATAAATATTGTTCATTGATTTCATTGTTCAAGACAATACCCCTAGTTTATCAAGTACTGAAATACGAAGTGATACGGAAACGATATCTCCTCTCTCTAATATTTTTATCGTGTTTTTATCGATTTGGATTATTTTTGCTTTCAGAGTTCAGTTAAGGTAAGCCGTATTTCAGTTTGTAATTTATTGCCGACTGCAACGATTTATAATCAAGTCTGTTTCGGTTAAGTTGTTGAATTTTGACAATTCATTACTTCAGTTTGAAACATTGAATTTGAATAAAATCATGAATCAATCATGGTTTACACTATTCAAGAAAGAGTTAAAATTATTTATTTGTATGGAGCCCAGTGTGCTCGTAGCACAGCCCGAGTCTTCAACGAAACGCATCCTGAAAAAAATGTTGGATATCAATATGCGCTGATTCTGGTGAGAAAATTTCAAGAAACTGGCTTTGAAAAAAATAATGTCTGGGCAGAAATTCTTGGAAATGAAATAATAAATAGGTCCTTTGTTTATCGAAGAAACTTTAACCGCTGATTTGTATTTAAATTTATTGGAATACTACATTGATCCGCTTATAACTGAGTCCTTAGAAAATCAAGCTGACGAAAAAGGCAACCCACTGTTAGATGAAAGAAATTTGCAGTATCAACAAGACGGTGCACTCCCACACTATGCGTGTGTTCGCGAGTGGTTTAATCAACGGTTTCCCGGCAAATGGATTGGCAGAAGAGGCGCAATAGAATGGTCTGCCAGATCTCCCGACTTAACGCCATTAGATTTTTTCCTTTGGGGTTATTTAAAATCAATCGTGTATCGTAACCCTCAACCAGAAAACATTCAGGCCCTTAGAGCTAGGATCACTCAAGCTTGCCAGTAAATTACTGCGGAAACATTTCAAAATGGTAGAGAAGAATTCGTTAATAGATTGTTTTATTGTCTAGCTAAGAATGGAGAATATTTTGAGCACTTAATAAAGTGAGGTTACACGAATAGATTGTATTGTTGTTTACCTAAGAATAAACAACATTTTGAGCATTTAATGAAGTATTGTATTTGTCTTGAACAATGAAATCAATGAACAAAATTTATTCCTATAGTATTGACATTTTCGCTTTTAATTTCAAAATGGGGCTATGGAAATCAATTTTCTGAACGCCGTTGGGTTTGTATTTTGAATACCTTCAAAATGATGTATCACAAGCTAGGGGGTGCAATTTGAAATTGATTAAGGGGTGAAAAGTAAAATTCCATGAACACTGTTTTTCTAAATTGACATATTTTTTTTCTAGGTCGAGATTCCATTGCTAAAAAAAATATTAAGGATGACTAGTTTTGAAATGAATGCACTGTATAATAATTATACTCAAAAAAATCTCTAGTAATAATTATCGGTAATTTTTCGTAGTCTTTAATATAACTCTATTCTGAGTTTGAATTAAATCGGTGAGTCAAAAAATATTGTAATCAAATGTAATTCAAGAGTGAGAATAATTTAGAAAATAATTGTCCAGATTCCTTCTCAAACTTTTCGCCATTTGGCACAAGTTTTTGAGTTATTTTTTTAGGAGTATAGTGAAAAAGACTGAATAAACTAAATTCCATGTTAGGACTATCATACATACGATTATAATTCTCATTAGTTGAGTTGATCGGCCTATTACCACAGTTTTTGCTTTTTGAGCGCGACGTTTCGGAAGCGAACTCTACTGTCGTCGTCAGGGTTAGTTCTGAGAAGGACTGTTTTCGTAGTTGAGTCGAATTCATATGTTATGAGTTTTTCCCAAGTACTTAACTACTCTCAGATTCGAACTTGGTACCTTTCACGTATAAGTTTGACACCTTTACCGCTGAACCACTGAGAAATCCAATATATATGTAGGGTGATTATCTTTTCTGACGAAGTCCGTTATATCTGTTATTATAGGAGATAATAAATTTAATTCATGAAATAACCCTTTTTCCAATGCAATTTAAAATATCTCCAAAACTATTAAGTTTAGGTATAGGAAATACTTATGATAGATTAAACTAAATTGACTGTAGTTTATGATGGTGATATAAAATACAGGGTGATGCATTTAAAAATACTGCGCAAATAATGAATTTGTGTTTTGACTTACCCTGTATTAGATTTAAAGAGTATTAGCAAAATCAATCATTTTTATGAATTTTGACAATCATTCAAAAACTATGGCTACAACAGATCATTGCTCTTGTACCCCTTTTTGATTGCACAGAGCGTTGAACTTGTTTCGATTTTCATTGAAATTTGGTCATAAATGTCCTGTATAACACATAACTTTATAACCTTGTAAAGAGGAAGAGACGGGGATTTTAAGTTTAAAATAAATACAGAGTGTTTCATTTAAAAAACATATCTTTGATGCGGTACAGTGTTATGGAAGGCCCTGTATATTTGTAACTAATTTTAAAATGTGAAGCTTACACCTACCTCCTATTTTTGTAAATAACTTTTTTTTGGTATCTCCTATAATAACAGATATAACGGACTTTGTCACAAAGTTAATAACCCTATATATATATATATATATATATATATATATATATATATATATATATATATATATATATATATATAGTATATAACTTTTCGTAGTTGCGCAGGTGTATTGCGCCGAAGCTCTTCGCGCATTATTGGGATTCATATGGGTTTCATTTCCACACTAGCTTGGCTTATTCGATTTTCTGTTACATAGGAGAGAGCAGTTGACCTCTCAAAGTGAGAACACAGGAACGTAAGAACAACGTCCGCAAGGGCGAAACAGAAAAATCAAGAATCTCCGAACATGTCTAGAACGAAGACCACTGCATCCAATGGGATAACATACAGATAGTGGCAAAGGACGACTGTACAACTCGCCGGAAACTAAAAGAGCTACATACAATCGCACGAACAGAAAATCCAATAAACAAAGGTAGTGTGGAAATAAAACCCATATGGATTCCAATAATGCGCGAAGAGCTTAAGCGCAATACACCTTCGCAACCACGAAAGATTTTAATATATATATATATATATATATATATATATATGTTTCTATTTAGATTTCCACAAGTATTCATGTTTAAATAAGACAATTTTTCTTTAAAACTTGTGTAAATAAACGTAAAAATTAATTCAACGTTTCGGGAACGTCCTTTGTTCCCTTTGTCAAGAATTTATTTGGCAATTACAGAAATTGAAATAAGGTAACTATTTTTAACAAGTATAAAATGTGAAACAAGGTAACTAATTTAATTTTAATCTGGACGAGTGTGTTTGACTTCGGATAGTTGGTCTAGTATGTGATGTAGAAGGTGCAGAAGTGGGGACGCCAGGAATAGTTGCAGCATAAGTGTTTGAAATTTCTGGAAGATTTGGAGTTGATTGAAATGTAGAATCAACTTGTTTAATGATATTCTTCCAAATTTGTGGCATTCTAGAAGTGTCATGTCGTTTATTGAGGGCGTTTGGTCTTCTTTCAATTTCAACTACTTCTCTAATAATTCTTTCTTGTAAGGTATATAGAGGTGCAATTAAACGGATATTGTTGGTATTAATTTGGTGTCCTGTATCTAAATGATGTGTAGCTAAAGACGATGAAGGATTGTGGTGTTTAATTGCTAGTTGGTGTTCATCGGCTCTCGCATATAATATTCTGTTAGTTTGTCCTATATAAGTTCTTCGATAGTTGTTGCACGGTATCTCATACACTCCTTGGCTTTCATTAGGAATTTTGTCTTTGGGGTTTCTTAAAAGTTGGGACAAAGTTGAATGTGGTTTGAATACCGGTCTGAAGTCGTGATTGGGAAATTTCTTTGCTATTCTGTCTGTAATTCCCTTTATATAAGGTAGAATAACAAGAATCTTTCGTTCATTGTTTGACAAGTTATTATTTCTTGGTCTTTTTATTTCGTTGGTAATTTTCAATATTTCTTGATCTTTGTATCCATTTTGAACTAGTATTTTATTAATAGTCTTCATCTCTTCCGTTCTAGAATTTTGGTCAGATAAGTGGTAAGAGCGGTATATCAAGGATTTCATAACGCTACGTAATTGACCAGGATGGTGATGCGAGAGAGAGTTCAAGTATCTATTCGTATGTGTTGGTTTTCGATAAACTTTGTGTGTAAATTTACCATTAGGAAGTCTTGTTATTAGGCTGTCCAAAAAAGGGAGTGAATTATTTTCTTCAACTTCCATAGTAAATTTGATGTTGTCGTGAATGTTATTAATATGTCCTAGAAAATGGTTCAAGTTTCCTTTTCCATGGGGTCAAACTACAAATGTGTCGTCAACATAACGAAACCAACATTTAGGTTTTAAATCTGCAGAATTTAAAGCAATGGTTTCAAAATGTTCCATATATACATTCGCAAAAGCTGGAGAGAGTGGCGAGCCCATAGGTGTTCCTTGAATTTGCTTGTAGAATTGTCCTTTGTATGTAAAATAGGTTGAGTGCATGCAGTGGTTTATCAATTTGAGTATGTCTTGGTTTATTGTGTGTTTTTCTTCTAGAATTTTCATCGTGTCTTCAATAGGTATTTTGGTGAAAAGTGAGGTTATGTCGAAGCTAACTAAAATGTCATTTGGGGCCAAGGGTACAATTTTGAGTTTGTGTAGAAAATCATAAGAGTTTTTGATGGAATACAGCATTTTCACAAATCGGTTGAATAACTTTGGCTAGATAACGAGCAAGGTCATGAGTCGGAGAATTGAATGCACTGACGATAGGGCGTAATGGCCAGTTTTCCTTATGTATTTTTGGGAGTCCGTATATTTTGGGGATTCTTGAACTCTTCTCTCTTGGAATTAGTTTCTGTTTTGTTTCTTTGTCTAATTTTGTAGAATTAATGATAGATTTTGTTGTTTTTTCTATGTAGGTGGTAGGATTGTACTGATTTTTCTTATATTCTGAAGAAGTTAGCAGTTCAGACATCTTGTGGTGATAGTCTTTAGAGTTCACAATGACAGTAGCGTTTCCTTTGTCAGCGGGTAGTATTAATATTTAGTCGTCATTTTTGATTTGGTGTAACATTTGGAGGTCTTGTTTGGTGATATTTTGTTTGGGAAGTCTGCAGTTCTGAAGAATGTGTGCTACGTTGAGTCTAATTTCGTCAGCTTCCGTAGATTCTGCATCTTTTAAGGCGTATTCTACGTTGGTGATGATGTTTTCTACGGGAATCCGTTTAGGAGTGATGGAAAAATTAAACCCTTTACCTAAAACATTTAGAATATTATTATTAAGTTCTTTGTCACTTAAATTTTGTACTGTCCTTAACGGTTCTACATTATTTGCCTGCGATGTATGAGACAGACGTTCAAATTTTTGTTTTTGTCGGTTAGTTTATATCATCAAGGACGATTCTACAGTAATTTCAATGAGACGATCCAACGAAATAAGAAGACCAAGAAATAATAACTTGTCAAACAATGAACGAAAGATTCCTGTTATTCTACCTTATATAAAGGGAATTACAGACAGAATAGCAAAGAAATTTCCCAAACACGACTTCAGACCGGTATTCAAACCACATTCAACTTTGTCCCAACTTCTAAGAAACCCCAAAGACAAAATTCCTAATGAAAGCCAAGGAGTGTATGAGATAACGTGCAACAACTGTCGAAGAACTTATATAGGACAAACTAACAGAATATTATATGCGAGAGCCGATGAACACCAACTAGCAATTAAACAGCACAATCCTTCATCGTCTTTAGCTACACATCATTTAGATACAGGACACCAAATTAATACCAACAATATCCGTTTAATTGCACCTCTATATACCTTACAAGCAAGACTTATTAGAGAAGCAGTTGAAATTGAAAGAAGACCAAACGCCCTCAATAAACGAGATGACACTTCTAGAATGCCACAAATTTGGAAGAATATCATTAAACAAGTTGATTCTACATTTCAATCAACTCCAAATCTTCCAGAAATTTCAAACACTTATGCTGCAACTATTCCTGGCGTCCCCACTTCTGCACCTTCTACATCACATACTAGACCAACTACCCGAAGTCAAACACACTCGTCCAGATTAAAATTAAATTAGTTACCTTGTTTCATATTTTATACTTGTTAAAAATAGTTACCTTATTTCAATTTCTGTAATTGTCAAATAAATTCTTGACAAAGGGAACAAAGGACGTTCCCGAAACGTTGAATTAATTTTTACGTTTATTTACACAAGTTTTAAAAAAAAATTGTCTTATTTAAATATATATATATATATATATATATATATATATATATAAAGTTCTAAAAAATATATATTGGATTACTCGGCGACTCAGCGGTCAAGGTCTCAGATTTGGAAATGAAGGGTACCAAGTTCGAATCTGCAAGTAGTCAATTGCTTGGAAAAAATCATAACATATGAATTCGACTCAAGTTCGAAAACAGTCCTTTTGAGGACTAAGCCTGATGACGAAAGCAAAGTCCGCTTCAAAAAGCAAAAAATGTGGAAATTGCCGATCAACTCAACTAATATGAAACCAAAGTTACAAAACATACATAATATAGAAATAATTCTCTTGTTACCCACAAAGCCAAAATTGAAAGTATAACACTGCACGTAATTCTTGCATAAAACTACCTGGTTTCAATAAGATTTACTTTAACTTTTTTTCAACAAGTATACATTATTTAATTTACCTTACAACTTGATTTATGTACCCTCAAAGTTAAGTTTTAGTAGGATTAATATATTTTAACAAAAAATGTTGAAAAGAATAAAAGTTAAATTCATTATATCCAACACAAAAGATGATTTTCTTTGTTTTGAGTAAAAAAGAAAATGTCCTGTAACAAATGTGATGTTTATACATTTACAAACCTAGCACAATAAAGCCTGAAAATACATTCTCTAACTTTCGAAAAAAAAGACTTTCATCTTGAGGAAATGAAAAGAATCTTTTAGTCATAGTGAAACTGATTGTAGATCACAATAACCTTAATAGAAATTTGGGGAGCACATTTAATGTTTGTAGTCCAAATAGATAGAAGTAAAAATAGAAAATCTCTCAGAGTTCAATTAAAATTTAATACGTTTTTCGGTTATATTAAAGTTTCTGATTCGTGCACTGTGAAATAAAACAAGTGCAAGAATTAAGCGTGGTGGGTGACCTAAAAGCTGTTTGTATATTAAGGATACTTTTGTAATCAAATAGGGTGATGGAGAGCTCCAGGTGTTTAGTGTAGCGGGCAAGTTGGATAAGCGCGTACTGACGACCAATTACTCCCCTGGGACTGCTGCCCACGTCAACCGTATGGAAATCGTGCTCTTAAGTTCCACCGTAAAAATAATAGCTACGATGTGCATGCGAACCCTCTAACCTACACTCAAGTCTAATTGGCTACGTGAAAATTCTTTCTGTGTACTTTGTGCGCCTGGATGCGTACAAATGCTCTTACTAGTCTCAGGATTCAGCATATATTACGTCTATCTGAGCTTACACTCCACTAAAAGGAACATTTCAAATTGGGGATGATTAAGATAATACAATTTTTTTCCTCAGTAACAAAAAGTGATGTATGAAATTATTTAATTTCTGTGTCTTTATTATTCATGGCAGTATCTCTTAAATCACAGTTATTATTCCCAAATTGAAGCAAACCCTTTTCCTATAATGTTAATTTACTTTTCATCGAGAATTCTAGCATTTAACACTAAAATTAAGTTAGCTAAGTGGGTTTACGTTCAAACTTTGTGAAGGTTGGTTTATTTAGTGAACTGTTCTGAGGATTTTAGGAAATTTATACAGAGTAACTACGTATTAATTCTGGGAACTAAGTTAGGTATATCACTTCAACGTTATCAGGAAGATAGATAATAAAAATATCCATTTTTTTCATTACAGGTACCTCTTGTGACTGTTAATGCCAAAAAAATATATATTTCAGTCCTTTTATCTAATCTTAAGTACATATTTACTGTTCTTTATATTAAAAGAATGAAATATAAAAGTTAATAACCCGTATTTTTTTACCTTTTTGTTTACGTAAGGCATATTCATTTTTAGTACCTACATTATAACAAATAGCAAACTTGTTCAACTAATACGAACAACTAAAAATTATTTTGTCGTAAACGGAATTATTCAGAAGTGCACGTGTATAATATTTAATAGTGTAGAAATATAGCTATAGAAAAAGTAAATAAATTACACATGAAGTGATGACCTCATTCGTACTAGATTAAATGGATTAGCGATGGAGAATTTTTTAAAACACGAATTATATTATATATTAATAAAATAATCCTTTTATCTAACCCACTCATATGAATTTCGAAAAATAAACGTGTCTAGCAATATCGCATACTTTTGTATTATTATGTACTCGTATATGCATACAGGCTTTGACTACTTAATCCACTCCTATTAAATTCATTTTTGTAATTTGCGTCCATTTTGATTCTTTATAGACATAGTAAGAAACGCGACGTCATCATCTCCGATGTGATTATAGCCATTAATTCACGAAACATTTTACGAACATTTTTAGGTTGGCAAAGCTTGATCCGGAATTATGTCATGTGTCAAAAACAGGATGTGTCCAGTGGAAAACTTTGATGTCAGCAAATTCCCGACCGTATTTTTTGCAATTTCACGTATTTCAGGGAGCGTACTGTTACACGTACAAACCGCATTAGGCGTCGTGCAAGCTTACCGAAGTAAGCGGGTTGGCAAGCCAGCTACAGTGGAAATAGGCGGAGTCGATATTAGGAGTAAAATGATTGAAAGGTAGTTTCAAACACCTTACACTTACCATAAATCTACAACTCGCAAAGCTCAGTCCAGGAAAATATGTCTCTAGGTGCCAACACAATCTTAAATTTTTCTAAAATAAACAGTCTTAGGCGGGATATTAAATTAATCCTATCAGAGTGTGGAAGACAGGATTGTAGCCTACTCAGTAAAACCATTCACAACTCAAATTCAATCAACTTGAAAAGAAATTTATCCAAAAGCTCAAGGAAATTTTGAAATACACAGGTCGTCGTAAACTTATTGATTATACCCTTATACATGAAAATTCCAAGTCCCTCGTATACATATAAACTTATATTTCTAACCGTTATAGAAGTCTGAACTAAATAAACTGAACTGAACTGAAATAAATATTACCCAATTGAGAAAAGAACCACAACAAAAAGTCGGTTTAATAATTTTTAAATCACCACAACATTCGTTAGTTTCCGAAAAATTTTAAAATATAACGGTCATCATGAATAACCTCTTTAAAAATCATATTTAAACATTCATCAATAGGTTCAAATTTTAATACTTCAAATCTGTAATTTATACTTAATAAAAATATTCTGTTATTCGTGTTCTGTATTCTACTATCAAATAATTCAAAATACTTAAAATTTGCAATCGATCTGGCCCATAAAGCAATTTCAAACCGATCGTTAAGCTCAAAAATATTCAAAGATTATTTTCAATTATTATTAAGTGTAACCCGTTAGGAAATTTACACAGGTTAATGCTAAACTTTTCTCTCAGCTGATACAAATATACAACAAAAGCAAATTAAATAATGGATATAGATTGACCAATTTGTAATGGTAAATATGTACGAACACGTGACTTCAAAAGCACCACAAAAATCAATTCTTATAGATTAAAAATTCCCCCAAAATCTTATATACTAAACACATCAAAATAGAAAAAGTTCGATTACCCTTTTTCTTATAATATGAAATTGAAAAATTAACCTAAAAGATAATCGTACTTGCATCTGTTGAACGAAACGTAAAACTTTTTCTTACAAATACGTTAGTTAGTCCTCTATCCGTGATATAGTGAAGTCCATGTGGTCTGTTTGCAGTAATCCTTTTAAATTTGCACCCACATTGGCAGAAAATACAGAAAACAGCCGTAATCGCTAACTCATTAGGCGGTATCCCCGCGAGCGCAGTTGTCTGTCCTTCACTCGCACCGAATGCACATATGCACCTGGACAATCCGATTTATTATTTGCCCTTCAACGTAAACGTTTATCACAATAACTGTTTCCACATAAATATTAAAATTCTTAGTTGCGTTTATGCAATCAAGTTTATAATACGAACGATTGTACTTCATTCAACGTCAATGATGACCACCAATGTCTTAACTAAATTCACAAACTTTTAATTCGGTTACTTAAAAGGTTACTTCAGGCTTTCTTTATTTCTTGGATCACGCGCCTACTGAACACTTAACTGAATATTTTGCTGTTTTATTGTTAAATCTACTTTAACACTTTTTAAATTTCCAAAAGGAAATCTTTGTATATTCACTCATAACTCTCCGAAAAAACCATTAATTGTAATTATATTCACTCTGCACATTATCCAGACCGTAACTCAGCTTTTTATGAAAATCGCGCATGTGGGGGCATCCTCTTTCCGCACAATTGAGCTAACTCCAGCACATTCTAACAACTTCATTCTTGAACACGCATTCAATTTTCCATTATTGCACAATGTTACAAAATTTCTACAAGCAAAGTATGTACACACATTCCTTACTGCACATTAATACAATATCAATATATCATAATCTCACTCATTCACACGTCTACAATCACTGATATAATCCGAATTCTTTAATGCACAGCAGCAAAAGACCTGTGGCAAACTGGTAGTCTTTTACCAGTGCCGCCTCAGTAAAAATTTACTTACAAATTATTTTTCAACCAAATTTAATGCTTTCAACATGAACAATGTTTCTACAACATTCAAATATTCTTTCATATGACACACACTTTTCCACTAAACTCCAGTGGCTTACCTCTGTATACACAAAAAAACATTTTTCCGTGCAAACAAACTCACTTGCTTTACATTCAAATTACGTTTCATACGTTATCAAAATACTGCATATACACGATGCGTCAAAGACTACCAACCGCCACAGTAATCCCTAAATCAACTAAAGTAATCATTTTTGTTTAAAATCGACCCCTGATGATGATATCGTAGCTATGGAAACGAGTTCGGTGTTTTTTAATTTTGTGTGGTAGGTGGGTGTATTTTGTTTGTTACAGATCGTGCCACAGTTCCAGTGCTCCAGATTTTTCGATGAAGTTTGCCTTGCAATTAGAGTAGAAATCCTATTTCTGTTGGCGATCGAATCATGAATATATGATTCTGCAATAGAATTGGAGTTCCATCTCCCATGTCTTCTAAAACAGTGTCCGGATATTCATTTGCATTATACAGCTTTAAAAATTCTACAATT
>JARFJB010000080.1:2590000-2772500 GCA_036346205.1 Vesta saturnalis | reverse complement strand
GTTACTTTTTATGAAACGAAAGATGGACTAAACAAAATTTCCATGGCACTCTTCGTTTCTGATATACAGGACAATTTTGAAAATTTGTCATTTTGGGACCCCTCTCGTATCTCTGCTAGGAAGTAACATAGAAATAAAGTGAGAACTGATACTGATAGATATTTTTACCTAGAATCAAGTGGCGTACGTAAGTTATTATTGCCGTTTGTTCAAAATAATCCAAACTTGTATTATCGCCAACCTCAAGAAATCCAAATACCTCTTACAGAGAGCTTGCAGTATTGGAGTGCCTAAAAAATTCTCGGAAAGCGTATACATTTTAGTCCAAAACTCACGTCCGGGGGATGCAGAACGTCGTAGACTATTTTGTAATTGGTATTTACAAAATGTGACAAGGTGCAATTTAGCAGCGCTGGTATTTTTTATCGCCAAAATAGCAGATTTTGGTCTAAGAATAACTCACATGCACTGCTTCCACGAAAACGACAAGAAAGGTTTGGCTTTAATGCATCTTGTTTCACACTGCCAACAGATATTTACAAATTTTGGAAATTGATGTACCCGAAATATAAGGTAATGTGTCATTAGCACATTTAAATCAGTTATATTTACAGCAAGACGGTGCTCCTGCCTAGAACACTGATATTGTTAAAAACTATCTAAATAACAACTTTCCAGGTCACTGGATAGATCCAAATGGACCTGTAAGATGGCCACCCAGATCACCAGATTTGTGAGTTCTAGATTTCTCTTTGTGGGGATATCTTAAGAATAAAATTTATAGAACCCAATACCCACTTGTGACGGATTTACAATAATGTGGATCCAACATGTTTCACATTGGGTGTATGAAGCATCTGACAAAGGCCTTACTGCCAATAGATATTTAAAAATTTTGGAAAACAGTGTACTCGAAATAGAAGATGATATGCAAATAGCAATCAATTATACTTACAAGACGGTGCTCTCCTGCCCAGTAAGCTGAAGTTTATCTAGATAATAACATTCCAGGCCGCTGGATAGATACAAATGGACCTGTAAGATGGCCACCCAGATCACCAAATTTGTCAGTTTTACATTTCTTTCTGTAGGGATATCTTAAGAAAAAAATTTATACAACCTAACATCAAACTCTGGCGGATCTACACAACGCTGTTGACAGGACTTTTATGGAACTACAGTTGAGACCTGTTATTATTTTAAATGCAATAATCCGGATCAGAAACTTGTTTTAGCCATAATGGCGATTAATTTATACATTTTGTACTTTATACGTTATCGTATAAAATTTTGAAAAAAAGATTTTTTTTATTATTTTCATCTCGGCCTATTATTCAAAAATTTAAATTTGTAATAACGTTAATTTTGAGCTTAATGTTGAAAAGAACTATAGAGTTTTATATATTTTTGGAAAGCTGAGGACAAGTGGATCAAATTATGAAAAAATATACGGGGTGTCCCATTTAAAAAAGGTAAGTTTGGATTATTTTGAAGAAATAATTAAAAGTTACGAACGCCACTTGATTCTACGTGAGAATATCTCTCAGTATCATTTCTCACCTTATTTCTGTTATTTGCTAACATAGATACGGAGAGGGTGCCAAATTGGCAAATTTTCAAAATCACCCTTTATATCAGAAACGAAGGATGCCATGGAAATTTTGTTTAGTCCAGCTTTCGTTTCATAAAAAGGTAGCATAGGATCGGGAATACCACAAACTCCTATATTTCAAGCCGCTCTTCGCGCGCGTGCGCGGCGATACCCCTCAAAATCATTGAAATCGGGACACAATGAACATTTGTAAAACTGCCATTTAATGTAATTTAAAGTTATAAATAAGTAGATGAGTGAATGATCGAAGAAGCTATTTGATTGTTACCTTCGAAGTGAAATTTAAATGCGCACGAATAAAAGATAAGGAATTTAAATTACTTTAAAATTAAGATAGTTACTACTTATCAATGTGGAAATAATTTACTCCTTTAAGCTAGCAGTAAATAATTTTTATATCTTATTAAATGTACCTGAGAGGTATGTATTTAAATGAAGGTAAACCTTACGGTTTAAATCACTTGCTGAAATGTAGGTTGTTTAAATACGTTGGGACAAACAAACAAACGAAACCGTATGCCTTAATCAACATACAAAAATATTTACAGTTTAAAATTGCTATTTTGTTCAATTTTATAAAAAAACTAGATTTTATTCAACCACTGGTTTACGTAAATGCACATCGTTTAAATGGAATGTTATGAATATTAATAAGCGAAGCACATGTATCCTACGCGTTTCTGTTCAAATCTGATTAAGCCGAAAACCCTAAATGGTGT
The DNA here is from genome assembly GCA_036346205.1 of Vesta saturnalis. NCBI lineage: Eukaryota > Metazoa > Arthropoda > Insecta > Coleoptera > Lampyridae > Vesta > Vesta saturnalis. The sequence goes on along the minus strand of JARFJB010000080.1, from coordinate 2,770,169 downwards.
TAGTATGTCATCAGCATACCTTTCCCGGATTAAACTTTGAAAAATACGTTTTTTGCCCGAAATAAAATTATACCTAAAAATATATTTCTGTAGCATTCAACTTTACGAAATATAATTTAAAACTGTTCATACGTAATATATCTACACAAGTTAATGTAAACGTAGGATTGTTATTTATCTTCGTAAAACAATTACTAACTGATCATGTTTATATTCTTTTTTATATAAATGTGAGCATAAACCGCGAATACTATGTATTCAAGCATAACATATCAGTGTCAAATCTTCTTGAAAAGATATTCCATATGTCAGATTATTGAAAGGTTTTCTTTTCGATTGATTTTCGATAAGGGCTTTATTTACAAAACGTAAAGTTTTATTCTAATCTTGAATTTTTTGCCACTGGCTTAGATATGAAAAAATCCAACCTTATAAAATATAAGTACAAACACTCCGTTTATAGTGTCGCTTCTGTTGTCACTAATTGATTAACGATTCAGATATGTAATCAGCATTAATTTGTTGTAATGCAGATGGAAAAAATATACCTAACTAAAATATACTGATGTAGATAAAGAAAGATAATTTTTGGGATTTATAATGTATGTTTCATTTGAGACATTCATGTTAGTAACAAGGAAACAAACGTAAAAGCAATAACTGATAACATTAGTTAAGTATTTTTAATGTATATATAATGGAAATTAATTATATTTAATGTAAAAACAAAAACGTAAAAAAATATACAAATTATTGATTTATGCCACATACATACGTAAATGCATATCTGCTTATACAGGGTTGCTCGTTAGTGCGTCAAAGTGCAATATCTCAGTAAATATGAGTTTTAGAAGGTTTAAGAGGTGCGTATTTTAATATTATTTTCCAATATACGGGGTGAGTCGTAAAAGTGTGATAGTAACAAATTATGTTTTTTTAAATAGAACTCCACAATTTTATTGCCATATTCGGATTTATCATCAAATTTTAATGTCAATTTATGTAAGATGTTTTGTCTTAAAAATTTACCGAAGTTGCATGATTTCAAACCGCAACAACTTGCTTATTTCAAATGGAGTACCCTAATTTTTATACCATTTTCGAATTTATCGTCAAATTTTTAGGCCAGTTTATGTAATATGTCCTAGCTTTAAAATTTGCCGTTTCCGAATTATTCGGCAAAATTAAAAAAAAAATATTTAATTTTTATTTTGATCAATCAACCGGCTCCATGTTGATAATCCAAAAATGCATTAAATTGCAGAAAATTATTTTTAGAGAAATGAGATATTCATATCTCTCAAACTGTCCCCCATTTCGATCATAACACAATTGCAGTCTCGCCCAGAAAAGACCTATTTACTTCTCGTAAAAACTTCAATGCTTACGCTATTACCAAACGCATGAATTATGCGTTGTCTCATATCTTCTGCAGTAGTCGGATCAGTTTGATATTGAACGTTTTTGTGTGACCCCATAGAAAAAAAATCTAATCTTGTATAAGTCTGGTGATCTAGGCCAGGAAACAAACGGGACCGCCACGGCCTATCCATCTACCTTCAAATTCTCGATTTAGGTAGACATTTAACGCAATGTGCGCAGGAGCACCGTCATGCTGTAGCCACATATTTTGCCTTAAAACAACAGGAATGTTTTGCAAAAGTTGAGGTAGGTCATACTGCAAATACAAATATTCAGCACCATTCAAATCTCCGTTAAAGAAATGTGCCCAACTCTAAAATCACCCATAACCCCAAACAATTGCAGTCCACTGTCGCTGTGAATTAACTAATCTTACTATTTTTGGGTTTTCCGTTGTATAATAGTGAAAATTATGACGGTAGTGCTACCACTCTAAGTGAAAGTTAACTCGTCGGAGAATAATATAGAGTGGAAAATGTTAGGTGTTATTCTTTCCATTTCCAAACCCCATTGGCACAATGTTTTCCTAATCTCAAAATCAAGACCCAACAGTTCTTGATGAAAGGATATACTGTTGTTATGATACGTGTTCCTCTTTAAAATTTTACTAACGGTAGATAGGGGTATATCGGTTTCCTTGAATACTGTTACCGAACTGGCAGAAGGCTCCGAAATTATAGACAACAAAACATTCAGTTGGTCTTCGTCGTTTGTCCTTTATCCCTTTCACATTTTTCATACTTCACATTACCTATTCTAATAAACCTTTCTTTAAGTTTTTCTAAATTTCTAACCGAGGGTTATCTTCTATCGGGATATTTTCGCGCATACATCCTTCGAGTTAACAAACAATTTTGATCAGCAGATCCCATAACGCAGATCATGTCAACCAGATCCGTTCTTTAGCAATTCATCTGTATTTAGTTAACTACAAACATTGACATGGGATAAGAATGAAATATGCAAAACGAATGCGTAACTACTCACCAAGTGGATAATATGTCTTTGTATTGAAAAAAAAAAAAGAAATAACGAACGTACAAGGTGTCACTTATAAACAACTATGACATTTACGATATTTTCGGGAAAAACGCTGACATCAATAGCAGTAGGAATTAACCATGTCTACGTGTAGCCGGTTAACTTGATCAAAATAAAAATTAAATATTTTTTTTTAAATTTTGCTGTATAATTCGGAAACGGTAACACTTTACATAAACTGACAAATCCGGAAACGGTATAAAAATTAGTGTATTTGATTTCAAATAAGTAACTTATTAAGGCTTGAAAACTTGCAACTTCGAATGAATATTTCGAAGGCGGTAGAAGACCTTTTTGTAAATTAAAATACGTCAAAACGTAGTTTATTAGGTTTTCTTAGAGCCCCAGAATACCGATTCCGAAATTCGGAAAGGTCAGGGTACAGCACCGATTTATGTGAAACCCTGCAAAATTTTCATATTTTTCCAAATAATTCGAAAGCGGTAAATTTTTAAGATAAAACATCTTACATAAATCAATATTAAAATTTGACGATAAATCCGAATATGGCAAAAAAAAATTGGGGGGTTTTATTTCAAAAAACATAATTTGTTACTACTACACTTTTATGGAAAATAATTTTAAACACCAAAAACTTTGATAGGAAACATTTCCTTTTAAAACTCATCTTTACTGAGATATCGCGCTTTGACGCACTAATGAGCAACACTGTATATTCGCATGAGGAAAATCCACATAAATTATATTCCAATACAATTAGGTAAATTAATAAGCACAGTGATGACGTTTACACACATTTTAAGGAATAGAAGTCTACGTCAACGTCGTCACTAGTTTTTTTAGGCTTCCACCTATATTAAGCATAACCAGAGACAAATTCTACTATTAAACTCAGTCAATAATATTAAGTATCACAGTAATAACCCTAATTCTGCTGTATTTTATAATGTTAAAAACGCAGAAAATAATGTATGTATTTTCTATAGTATTTAGACCACCTAATTTTATTTACTTTACATCATTCCAGACTATGCGATGTTGTCTGCTAACTACCAGCAACTCGAACTTCGAATATCTTAAAAGCTGTTCATCATATCTAGTTTCTGATTTTGCCGAGCAACTTATTTTTATTGGGCCTTTAGAATCACACTGCTCCTTTGTTCATATGCATGGCAAAGCATTTAAGAAAACATCACGTTAAGAACCACAATGATAAAACCGGAAAGTGCATGTTTGCACAAATCATGTATTAACCATTTATTGAGAATGAGAAACTGCTCTTAGTCGCCACATGAGTTGAGACATGTAAGTTTCATCACGGAATAAGGATATGAGGCCGATTTTGCACTTACCCCCTTCAAGTACCTCAAAATGCAAAATGCATGTGACATATCGTTTCAAACTGATTTTTATTCGGAAATGCAATTCTGGGGTCCATTTAGTAGTAATGCAATAGAAAGGCCAAAAACGTTGTCCTAATGAGCATAATTATGGTTTAATGTTAATTTAATGATCGTTCCTTTTGTGGTGTAATTAGTCCAAATTAGGTTATTATCAAAAAATGCAAAATCAAAATTCATGAGCTCCTTTGGCCAACAAAGCCATAAAACTCGTTTTTCGATGCACTAGAATTTACCTTTATGGTTTATTATGTTAGGTTTTGGCAACACGATATCAAAATTGTAATTTATGCAACAATTTGGTTTTCCATGACATGGTTCTTGCTACATGGGAATCAACCCAGCGGTCTTAATTTATTTGTGACTAGAATTGCTACGCTATGTTCATTTATTTATATCGGTTATTTACCGTTGGATTTTAATAATATTAGTATTACATGAAAAACCTCGACTTTCTAGTCCCGATAAGGTCCCAAGATTTCGAATAGTGGTAAGTGGTTTTTATACACATGGTATTTACCCTAATAACTTTGCATATTAATGTAGATCTCTCTCTTTCCTATGCATTATTTGAACGAATTATGACTTACGCTAGTTTGGGAGACCCATTTATAGTTATGATTCACTTAATAATATTTGGTCATCGTGTTGTATGTTTTTCATACTCGAAGAATCTTGAAACGGGATTGATGAGAAAGTTAATAATGTAATGTGCTGATACGGAATTATACTGTTTTAAAAAATAAAGTTGCTTTTTATAAAGCATATTATGTAATGTAAAATTCCATATATGTCCGCAATTGAAATCCCGGACCTTCTGAGAGTTCAGTTGTCGTGTCGGCATTAATGAACAGGTAACAGAGCTAATGAAGCGCAGATTGCAATGTAACCAAATTGAATTCAACTTATGAACAACAACCTTCGAACACATTTAAAAATCTACTGAAGCTGCCTATTCAAATAGTTCTTAATTTGGCGCAAAACGTTTGTGGTGTGGTTGATATGAACAATAAAATTGTAGTATATATATATATATATATATATATATATATATATATATATATATATATATAGTTCGTAACGTATCATGAAAAAACGAACCTGATTTATCAGTCACGACCGATGCGTACGCGTATCATCATTTTATGGATATCATGTTAAAATCGGGTGGTTAGTACTTAATCTAACCAAATCGTTTTCCTTGTTTTTTTTATCATAGGGATTAGTGCCTACCTATCTGTTGATATTATTGCGTGCTCATTTTTGGTTAAAATAAGTTGATAAATGCCAATGAAGTGGTCTCCCAAAGAAGCGAAAGCAGTAATTACACCATAAAGTAAAACATTTTCAAAATTCGCGTAAAATCCTGAAACATTTTCAATTGGTAAAATAAACTGAGAGAGCTGCAAGATTTCATATAGTATTAAAAAGCAGCTACATAAAACCTAATTGTGCCTTTTTTTTTGTATCACTGTGGACCTGAACAGGCGTAGTTTGACTTACCGTGCTGCAGCACTCAGAAACACTTAGGAGGACGGATTGCGGGATATTGAATTGCCAAGAGATGCCTATCAACGGCTACCTTAAATTTTTCCATATCATAAGTGAAAGGAAAACGGGAACTAGAAAGATAATTCCAGAGCTTACAAGCGGTGTAGGAGAATTTGGATTGCGCCCGTTTGGTATGACAAGTGCAGATTGATGACATCGATGAGCGAACCGAGTATTTCTAGCAAAGGTGGCCCGAGATGATTTCAAATAATGTAATTCAGCAGCGCAATAGCCACTGTAATACCTACATTGCAAAGAACGAACTGAAACGGTTCTTCTATGCTCAAGTGACTCTCAGAAGTTAAGGACGTGTCATTAGAAGCCTAATAGCTCTTTTTTAAATACGAGTAACAATATTGAGAGCATATTGGGGAGCACCAATCCAGCGGTAAAAATTATATTCTAGATGAAGTGGAGTATGGGCCTTATACAGCGGAAAGAGTTGTTGGGAGGTAAAGTACTACATAGATCTGTACAAAAAGCGTATTTTACGAGCAGCTGCTTTGGTAACTAACAGAAAATGATCAACACATGACAGATGTGAAGCTACAGTCATTCCCGGCATAGTAATACAGTCTGAAAATGATCTATTGTTTTTGGCGGACACAAGGCAACACAGGGTTTTATTCGCATTAAATTAACTAGATTATTAGTTCCCAATTCGAGGATACGTTGAATATGTTTATTCATTGAAATTGACATTTCAGCTTTAATGTTTTGATTTTAAGATGAAAGGTGGATTACGATTATGGGTAGACTGAGATGAACTACAGTGAAGAGTGCTGTCGTCAGCAAATCAATGGATCGGGCTAGTCGTTGAAAAAATAAGATCATTTGTGTATAGCAATTCTCATCATTATTACAAACAAATTTATTTATAAATAATTATTACGGATACATCCCAATGATAATTAGCGTTGTAAAACAAAAAAAAATATGTTCTTGTGAACCGCAACAATGCGTTGGACAATTAGTGAATAACTAAACTTTTTGGAAATATGTTGTCCTAAAATTATAAAAGGTCGATTTTGCCCATCGAGACAATGCCATTTTCCTAACGAAATTGGTAGTAAAATAAAGTTTTTTGTTGTCTTTAGCTTCAAATATTGACCAACAACGTAAAACCATAACAATCAGTTTTTGTTCAAGACAATGCGTTTAACCGCGTTTCTTAGAAGATTAGCAAAAAAATTAAGATTTTGGGGCATATTTAGCCCTAAATGTGGACAAACCGTCCATTTATGTAAAACGTGTGGGCGTGTGTAATAAAAGTATTTGTGAATTTCTCCTCCAAGATGATAAACAACGCTCAAAAACCATAAAGGGTAGTTTCCTCCAATCGATGAAATGCGCTTGGCCAATTTCCCAACAAAATTGGTGCATAAATATAGAATTTAGGGTTCTTTGACCCTGAGTAATATCCAAAGACCTTAAACCATAAAGTGTTGCTCTTGTTATTCAAAGCAATGCGTTCGCTGGGTTCACCATTGATAGTGGTGTGTATTCCATAACATTCATTTTTGCCTATTTCTGAAATGCGTTTGATCGTTTTCTCAACGACATTGTTGTATAATGTTTTTTTTCTTCAGACGTCAATAAAAGATGGCATTTTAAACTTCACCTGACAACGTTAAAGTTTGACATTTTCACCGGCGGCTGCAAAAGTATTTTCCATCCCCTCGCAGCGGATACAAAAGTAATGTAAGTTAATAACTCAAACACCCAATTTGGAAAACAACGAAAACAAATTTATTGTTTAGAGTTATAAAGATTAAAAGTACAATGATTAAAACTAACATTTTCTCCAAAATAAAATCCGCCAGAAGTAACAGTGGAGGTCTCGCTGCGTTCGAAGGAAATGGTCTTTAATTCTTTCCCTTCTACATGAACTTCTGTACTCGTAGCGCTTGCACTAGGTGCAAAAATTTTCAAGGCTGCCTTTTTTTGTTGCTAGAGAGTCTTCAATATAACGCTCAGCTATAGTGCTGGATTTCCAGCCACCATGGCGCTTCAAGCACATTAAATCTGCGCCGCCGTCCATCAACAGTGTAGCTGATGTTCTTCTTAGACAATGCCCTGTGTATTCTGTATAGTTCGCTAATTTTAAGAAAGAAGCTACCTCCCTAGGAACACTACTTATTTTATGGATTCCCATCATCGTTCTTGAGCATTTTCCATTTCCATATTTCAAAAAAATCGGCGATCATTCATATCTCGTGGGCGCAAAGCAACATATTTGTTATATAAATTTAGGAAAGATTCCCCTACAACTGTAAATGATTTAATCTTTTTTGTTTTGCTATCTGGAATTTTAACATGTAGCAGAGTTTTCAGGTTCTCAATATCGTCTACCTTCATCTTCACCAATTCATCGCAAAGACATGCCCTCTGAGATACCAATAATCAAAACTATCTAAAAAAAATACAAAATATAAAGACTTGTTTTTATTCTATTTCCAAAACTTGCCTTCATTGCCAAGTATTTGTCGTCCGACGCTTCCGATAAAAATTTGCAAAACTAGTCTTTTGTAAATACTTTGGCCTGCTTTGGGGTGTATCCTTCATTCTGCTTCTTTAGATATGCACGAAGTTTCAAGTATTTGCGTATATCTACGCCATGTCAAATGCTCAATAATGATTTTATCATCGAATACTGGGGCCACATTGTCGAGCTTTTAATTTGCATTTTTGTTGCTAATTCGGCAAAATAGGGTAACATTACGGTTTCAGAGTAGCTTTTAATACTTTTTTCATCGCACCATTTTATAAATTGCTGAAGCGCGTTCATAGATTTTTGCTCGATTCTGTAGGTAATAGATCATTTATGGCTTCAGTAATTTCTGACGGCGTGTAGTTCTCCAAATCCATCATACTCCTAACAATCTAATATTTTAATTTACACAAATAGGATCAAAAAGTTTAATTAAATACTTACAATAACACGGAGAATCTTCACAATTTTCAACTTGTTTAATGCATTGTTTTCAACGAAACCTAGCCACGTCTACTGCTGCTTGCCAGAGCACGCTAAGCAACTCTAACTATTCCTCATTTTCACAACCTAATTATTTTTGCTTATTTCACATTTAAGTGTAAAAAACGGCTGAAGAAAAAATAATATATTTTATGTGGAGCAAAGTGACTTTTTGTGGCTCATCTGTATTTGCCGGACTCACTACGTTCGTCCGTCAAACCTACAGATTCGCCACAAAAAGTGTCACTATAGCTCCTTATAAAATAATATACTATTGTCTGATTGCGCCCCAAGTAATAACCAACGGCTTAAATCATAAAAGATACAAAAAAAATCGGTTTGGCAAGTAACATTGTTGGGCTCTTTAACCCCAAATAATGACCAACGCCTTAAAATCATAAAAGTTCGTTCTTTAAGGTCGAATCAATGCGTTTGGTTTTCCTTGACTTAGGTTTAAAATGATATTCAATAGAGATGAACCAAAGTGTATAAGGAACAAAATTTTGATGAAATCGGTGAATTCATTTAATAATCTAAAATTGTAATAGCTTTACAGTAACTGTATAATACATTTTCTTTTTGTTTTATAGACTAAAAAATGAAAGACAAGCATACGCAAGATTGATTATCGTTATTTGTATTCAGCTACTTAATTTAAACGTTTAAAACGTATTTATACCTTAAACAGGTGTCCCAGAGATAACATCCAATATTTGAGAAAACATTTTAAGAAAAAATGCTTATAAACAGTATTTCTGTTTTCAATCGTTTCAGACATCCAACCAATATACCAATATACGCCATGATTGTTTCAAAATAATTGACTGAACCATCGTCACAAAAAAAAATGAACCTGTGGCTTAACCCCAAGTGTTTCGTTCAATCCTTAAGTGCATGTAAGTATTGCCTAAAATTACACATCCCGCAGCTTTGATGCTAATAGAGGTTGTACTAAATACAACTTGGGATTAAGCATTTAAAATTCTTAATTTAACATGTTATAAAGTTATTTGAACCATAATCGTTATTTTATAACATAATGTGTGATATTCTAACAAACAACATTTATGTCTCATATGGAATATAAAACACGCAAGAAACAACACGAAAACATATTTCTTAATATCGACATTATCTTTTTAGTAAAAGCAACTGTAAATGCTACCAAAACGTTTACAGATTGTAAAATATGAATATAAAGAAATTATATTAACCTTAAAGGATATGACGAAGCTCGTAAAAGTTTACATTTTCATACTTTGTGCAATGTTTACGTTTCTATAATCAAGGAAATCAGGCTAGTCCTTTTATTTGATCATACTGTAAACCTAGTAACAAAATGCACGTATATTCTTACTTCGGTTTTGAACTGTCAATGGTTGTCAAATTTCTAAGTTTGCAGGATCGGAGTCTACAAGAATAGCCTCCAGCCGATGAGTACTAGTGAATGAGCTCATTGTTGTGGAATATTTTTATTAAACGACCGGAGAGCTAAGAAAACATGGAAAAATGGTAACTGGTGTTTTAAATATTTTAGATGCCCACGGATAAATGTGAACCATGATGGAATTTCGGCACAAACTGTTCCTATTTTATTTAGAATTAGACATAGGATTTGGTCATTTTTTACTTGATCAGAAGCTACTCTCTTACAAACAGCATTTTATTAAGCCTTAACTTTAGCTTGACGTATTGCTTGCATTTCATTTTTATATTTTTAGTGTAGAATAAAGCAAAACACACTATTACATTATTTTTTCTTTAATAGAAAAATTTTCATTCTGAATTTACAAAACCTCTGTCAGAAAAAATGACTTAAATAAAAACCAAAATTGCAATTGTGGTTCTAAACACAAGTTCCACAAATATCAAATTACTCGAGGTAAACTTTTTATTTATGTATTTTAATAAAATTAATAATAATTTTTAAACAAATATCAATTGCCTTCATCGTCCAAAATCTTCTGATAATCTGCCACCGTCGGTTATTATGGGAGGAGCGATATCGGAAGCATCTATAACTTTTTCGATTTCCCAGTTTTTCAGAATTAGTATGTCGCAATGTTCCATGTAATTTTGCCAATGGGTTTTACTAACTTTTTGAACTCATTCGAAGTCCGAATTACATCATTTTGAGATCCATTAGTTTTAATAATATCTTGATCATAGAATCTTTTGATTTCGGACCAAACCATTTCAATGTCATTGTTTCTGCATCACAGTCCAAATAATGCTCTCTTTTTGGCAACTTAGTTCTTATAATTTCCCATATTTGGTAATTCATAAGTTCCCCTTGAATATTGGTATTTTTAGACTCGGTCCACTCTAGTAATATTGTTTTAGACCAACTGGAACATAGAATTCGGTCCAACAATTGTGAATGGTAACTAGCGTTATGCATGATAATTCATCTAGATTCCTCTTGGTAAGGTATAAGTTTGGTTTTGAACCATTCTTCAAAGTTTTCGCAGTTCATATTATCATGGTAGAAAACTAGCATTGCGCGTTCAACAAAACCGCCCTCTTCTTCAGAATGTACGATGATATATAGTGAACCTTCGCCTGTTTTCTTGCACTGAGTTAATGCAGTATCTTGCGATGATTTTCTAATCTGACCTTTGCTGAAAATTTATGTCTCGTCCAAAAGCTTTGGTATAAGAAACTCTAACCTCTTGGATCGAAAACCAAATTTATGTATGCATAATAATTGTTCTTCTACAAAGTTACACATCTGGCATTTCTTCTCGGGGTCTCTACCGAATTGCTTCTGCCAATACTTGTTTTTTCTCGCTGTACATTTTATGCACTACTTAGAATAAGAGGTGTACATCTATTTTTTATTTCCGTAAGTTTTTCAGAGAGAGTTCTTTTCAACTCAGCGTCAGAAGGAGTCTTCCTTTTTTTTATTCTCCATACTGTTTTTGTTTATATTCCCAAAGCCTCTGCCTCTGTTCAGCTGCGGACTTATTTACGCTTCTTAAAAGGTCTATGTGTCCTTTTGAAAAAGCGTTGGCTATCCCTATGAACATCTTTCCTTCATCGGTAATTCTTTTGTTCGCGTTTCTGTTTTGTGACCGGTTTGCAACTGCAATCTGGGGCCAACAATGATTTTGGATGGTAGTTTTTGTTTTCTTTGATGGCTGTAAAATGACAATAGTTACAAAAAAGCACTTGGGGTGTATCTCAGACTATATCAATGTATATACGGATATATATATATATATATATATATATATATATATATATATATATATATATATATATATACCGGGTGGTGACTCGTCAAGCGCACCATAGGGATTTACATGTAAAATATTAAATTGCTAATTATTGGCTCTCCATATTATTTTAAACTTTTGAAAATTGGTTCCACTATTGAAAATAAAATAAGATATCATATTTTTATGCTTTACAAGTTATTGCATAAAGATTTATTGCAAAATCAATAATTAAAACGAAAAGTTATTTATTTTCAAAAATCACATTGCCATGCAATTTTGAAATATCTATTTCGTTGTCAAAAATAAAACAACGCTTTAAAATGAATTTATTAGTTTTGAAAAACATTATTCGATGAAAATAATAATAAACTTATTTAGGAATTAAATGTTCAAATATTCCACCATTGACTGCCAGGCAATATCCTAAACGATCGTAGAATTCTCGTCTGACATTTGCTAACTGGTATGGTGATATTCGATCGCACTCGATATTGATACGATTCTTTAATTCTTCTGTATTTATAAATGTATGGCCATCATAAATTTTAGATTTTAAGCGTCCCCAAAGAAAAAAGTCATTCGGCGATAGATCTGGTGATCTAGCTGCCCATTTTATTTCAAAATTTGGACCAATCACTCCATTATTAAATCGATTGTTTACAAATTCTGGAACCCTGCGACAATTGTGCGCAGGACAACCATCCATTTGAAACCAGGCTTGAACATTTCTCGCCGTTGCGGCCTCCATGAGTGCTGGTATTATCTGATTTTGGAGAAGTTGCAAAAAAATTTAACCTGTTAAATTACCGTCAATGAAAAAGGGACCGATAATTTGATGACCAAAAATTCCAATCCACACATTTACTTTACGAGGGTATTGAGTTCTTGTCGTCACCATATTATAAGGATTTTCAGTGGCCCATGTTCGACAATTTTGAACATTAGGTTCATTATTTAATGTGAACGTACATTCATCCGTAAAACATATGCAGCTTAATATATTTGGGTCAGCATTTATTCGTTCTACCATTTCAAAGCAAAACTCACTTCTATTTTCCATATCTCTTGGTAATAGTTCTTGATGATGTTGAAACTTGTAAGAATGGAATTTTGCTTTTCGTAAAATTTTTAGAGCGTTTGTATGGTGCATGCCAAATTGTTGCCCCAATTGCCGTAAACTTGTATTCGGGTTTTCGATAACTCTTGTTACAACGTTGATCGCACTATCCAATTCCATATCAACACCATGATCGTTATTAATCCTATTGCATCTGCAATTTGATGCAATACTTCCTGTCTTTTCGAATTTCTGTACGATCCGAGTTACGGTTGTGTGCGCAGGTATTGGCCTATCTGCATACTTAACGCTAAATAACGCACTAACTTGTCGAGAACTATTACCGGCATAAAACAGTTTAATCATTTCTACTGTTTCCGATATGGAATATGAACTCATTTTCAATTATTTATTTAAATCTTGCAACATAAAATGAAAACTGTTTGACGTTTGTAATTGAAATTGTTAGATACTTCAAAATTCCATGGCAATGCGATTTTCCAAATAAATGCGAGTACTTTATTTTAATTAATTTTTTGATTAAATCTCGAAATGTAAACTAAAGTATTTCAAATAACATTTAATTTTGTTTTCTACAAGACATACAAAATTTTGAAAATATAAATTAAAATGGGACGCCAATATTTCGCAAATAAAAATTATACATGTAAATCCCTATGGTGCGCTTGACGAGTCACCACCCGGTATATATATATATATATATATATATATATATATATATATATATATATATACACATATATATATATATATATATATATACATGAAATGTTTGTGACAGTTCAAAATTATTTCTTCGTGATACTTGATTGTTATTACTTCTTATCCGTACTGTAGCGTCCCCCAAGTACCCTATCTTGAAAAACGTAATTTGAACTGATTTGCAATAACGCAAATTCAAGAACAAAACAATCGCTAAGTGATTTATCTTGACTTGACTGACAATAATGTCGCTATTACTCAAATTAATTGCCTGCCTTACTTTGACTTTCCGAGCAATAATTAAAACATTAGAATTTATTTACAAGTCTGACATTTAATTACTCGCAAACCTCAAATCTGATCAAACGAAGCGGCCGTCTAGTGGTAGGTACGTTGTGCTGTCTAAATTAGATAGGCTGGATGAAGTAAGTGTTGGATTATGAGGGGCAGGTAAAAAATGAAACTACTCAAATTAAAATCAACGAGCTTGGCGCAGCGGTGATTCAGCCCCTTAATGTACTATTGTGGGAAAGAACCACCAATAAAACCCACTTTATTCATAATGAATTGTGCAAGTACATTAATAAATCAAATAACAAAAAAAAACAAAGAAAGAGTTAAACATATAACCAAACACAATTAAATCAGGTTAATGTGAGTACCAAATTATAACATTAAGCGAAAATGAATAAAAAGCAGTTTAGTTACACAGAAACACAATAATAAAAAAAACACATGTAGTCACACGCACAATTGGATCATAAATAATCAAGATAAAAATAAAAATCATAATAAAAATCGTAATACCAAACATGTGGCCCTTTAAAACTAATCATGTCGGTCTTTAACTAAATAAGCAAATAAAACAATAAAGTAAAGGCAAGGACAAAAGAAAACAGACAAGGAATTTACACGTACACCAAAGCACAAAATACATGAGTCAAATTACAATAAAGCACATACAAAGAGAAATCAGCTCGCAGGCAAATAATTCTATTTAAACAAACTGACAAAACAAATTCATTAAAACAAAGCCTTACAAGTTATAAATAGATCCCCAACATCGTGACCGTCATATAAGTTTGAGTGCGTTAGAAAAATACAGTGCTCCTCTCTCAGGTTACACATTCATCTATACAACAAATAAAAACAATAGAAATAAAAATTCGAGGTATTTAATGGTCTGGCCCGGGAGTACGTACCTACTTGGCAATTGACTTTTACAATTAGTAACCAAAGCAGTATCCTGTCCACGTTCACCAGCCACCTCTACACAAATATAAATATAAACAGCAAACAACAATGCTAATTCGCACAAATACCAAAGTGAAGTAGCCGGGTACTGTCCTTTATTTTAACGGATTTCCGCTTACTGAGCCCGCGTACGAATGAGATACCTTCACAAGGTAATGTTTGATTCTTTTAATACGTTACATAGGCTGATAAAATGATTGGCTGCGAGCTTTCATTTATATAAAAATACATACTTACACTAGAATAAATATTCCCTTAATTGATCACAGACACAAATCGTTAACATACGCGGTTTAACTTCAAAAAGGGTGACTGTTATTTATAGATTAATATTTGAAAAACACATTACAACTAACCCCCGAAAGAAAAGACAACTTAGTGTTGGCGAATTCAAAAGAAAAATGTACTCGCAAGAATTATTTTAATTGACCCAAAAATCCATCTGGCTCAATTGACACTCTAACTGTAACTGACTTTCCCCCAATTTCAAACCTAACCATCTTTACTCCCGCAATCAACCCCCATTTTTCAAAAGTAATATAAAAAAACAAAAAACATTAATTTACGATGGAACAGTTTCATATTTTATTGCACGACATCATAATGTTAAAAATATGCGTTCGTCCGTAACAAGCTTACATTTCTCTCTCGAGTTTCCAAGTAACTAACAAAGATATCTTTTGATCGTGGTCTGTACCGACACAATTACTTATTAAGCTAATGAGATTTTTCCATTAAGAATCGGCTCATAAGAAATTCCAATGATTCCTTACGCCTCTTCAGTAAAGCATTATTAAGCATGCACCTGCTGCTGACTCCCCCAAATGTGTTTTACAACCCTAGACAAATATCAGTTACAAACAATCCCACATTCCTTACATATAATATGTAAATAAAATCTTTTGAAAATATTAGCAAATTACGACGTATTATCAAGATATTAAAAAAAACCTACTAATTATCTTTTCTATCGCGGTAACAATGGCGATTTGACTAACGCTTATTACAATAGTAAAACTTTCGCGATCCGCTACCTACAGTACTGTCTCCATGGTTGCTATTCAACCGATAACAGTCATGGCCGTTAAAATTTAACAGCCGTGGATGATATTTTTTAACAACAATACTGTTAACAACAATGTTTTTATAAATTCTTATTTATTTTAACAACATATTACAATATAATATTTGAAGAAAAGTAAACAACATTTATAGTACAATTTACATTTCTCGAAATGACTATTTTCTTAGCACAATTTTGTCCGGGGATTTTCTCGTTTTTCATTATTTGCACAATAAGTAATTTCGGATTTTTGTGGTTCTGCATTAAAAAAGTTATTTAGAAATTTTGATTTTCTTACTGGCCGATTTTTCCACAATTGTTCGGCTACCGATGAAGCCTGCCAGCTTCCAAATTGCTTTAATGTGAGGAGGTAACCGCTATTATCTTCCAACATAGTAGTACTCGGTCTTCGAAATGTATGCCCTGTCAAGTTTTCGGGTCTTTCCAACTTTAAGAATTCCGCTATCTTCTTAAGAAGTCCTCCAATTTTGTGCACACCCAGAAATTGTCTAGTACACTTGCCTTTTCCGAAATCGAAAAAAAACGACGACCTTGTAAATCGGAAGGTCTGAACGCTGCATATTTCTTGAATAACTCATAGCCTTGAAACTTTTATCATTATCAATTGTACACCTTCGTGTCTTGCAAGGTAACTATTATGAATTTGCCAATATTACGAGTATCAACAGACAATGTGAGAAGTTCTTCACGTCTACAAGCTCCATATATTCGGGGATAATAGAACTAGTGTTATGATTATCATCGGTGATAGCTCGAGTTAAAACCGATGAAAATTGAACAAGTGCGAAACACGAGTTCAATTTGCTAAAGGTTTTAACGATTATTAATTATTAATCATAACACGTGTTATGTTTGGTAAGAGAATATAATGAATGTTATTAGAAAATATATTTTTTTAAAGTCTACAATTTTAAACGATTTGTCACTTTGACAGTAAACTATTTTATTCATTAAAATCATGTGAAAGGCAACATGCGGTGATAAAATTATCACCGATTTGATAGCCTATTATGCGATTTTGCTTTTGTATCAAAAATGTACCATGTGACATGTGAATTATATTCTCCAAATAATAAAATTAACTTTTTCCAATTACCTTCTTGGGTTTGTACGACTCCTATTTTCGTTTATCATTAATTGCCATAGTAAATATTAAACTTTGAGTGTGAATTTTACCTAAAAATGTCAATATTTTAATTTCTTGATAGTGAGGATACATAGCATAGTAAGATGTCTTCGTTAGCACCTTCAACTTTCCTGCTTTTTCTCCATTCGGGAAATTCTTCGTATTCTTTTTCGTATCTATTTTTCGTCTTCGCAGGCAGTGAATCTCGACTCGCTGCAGCCGCTTCATCGAAAACTTCTTGATAAAATTCAGGAAAACACGTTCACCACTTTTATCTGACATTTTGTTTATTTATTTTGCTATTCACAAGCGTGACTCGGTTGATTATAAAATCTCAACCTTGTCTGTATAAGTCATATCGGCTTAATACTGTTATATACAACATGATCAATCTCAAGTGTACTGTAGTGGTATGACAAAAATCCCTAGTTGTTAATATTGTTGTGTTTTGCAGTTGGCTGCTTTGGATTTCTAGTGTGGTTTTAGCCGTTTTAGTTTATGTCAATTTATGTCATATTATACCTTCGTTTTTCACTTTTGTATTTTCTTGAGTTATTTACAAACTGTCTATATCAAGACAAATTATATATTCTGAATTTCAAATTTCAAATTTCCATAAACATGTACTGTAAATTTTATTTAATTATAATGAAATTATAACATTTAAATACTTAAGATTCATTATTTTGTAATGATGATATAATCCAATCATTAAATAATATTTTATCTATTTTCTTGTATTTTATAGGGATGCAGTCTAATCAAATACAAAATAGTCATTATTTAAATTAAGATAATATTTTATAATATGTATAAGTTAATAACCTTCATACAAATTTGAAACTGATCGTAGTTTTTACTTGAACCATGTTCTGGAGTAGCTAGAGCAATACAGCTTCTTACCAACCTATCAGTGGTACCAACTTAAATATTTTGATCACGTGGTATACACTTGAGATTGATCACTCTGTACTATAAGCATACAAGTCTGAAGGTGACTTAATATTAATTTACGACGTGTCCAAATCTAGTAACTTTTTGTGTCATCCGTTTTATATTTAAGCAAGACAGAAATAAAAAGGTATTTCTCAGACTTTAGAGGTGTAATGATACAGACCAATATAGAATTTTAAATTCTTACAGATCTTATAGGCCAAGCAGAAGAAGAAATTGAAAGGGTCACTCCAAGAAGAACATAAGTAGTACAAAACTCAACAATTTATCATAAAGAACACAAATTGTACGGTAAATTTAGGATCTAAAACAAAATTATAATTATAAAATGAATCATTCCTCATAGAAGTGATTACGAACTAAATTTGAAAATAAAGATAGAGATATTGTAATCATGTCAAGTTGTTGCATTATACGTTTTAACAATGCGAATCACAGGTTAGTCCATATCAAAATTTTTGTTTGTTTAACTAATACAGGGTGTTTGTAAGTAAGTGCGAAAGATCTTAGGGGGTATTTGCCGAAGCTATTTTGTGAAAAGAAACTCCTATAACTGTAAGTCGAAATATGCATGCTTAATTTTTTGTTTATTTGTATTAATTATTTCAAAGACTTTTAAACATATTGACTGGAAATTCGCAAAATGCTTTGGAGGGATAAATGTGCATTTGTGAAGTGATCTGAATATTTCTACTTGCACCAGTGTCGTTCGTGCGAGAATGCCGCAACCTTTTTAATAAAAACGAATGGTGCGCCACTGACTTTTTCCCGTTTTGATATTTTGATCCGCCATCAATTCTGAATTAAATTCGTCTCTTGAATTTGTTTCGCAGGACGTCCCGTTTTTGAGCAAAAAAATAAAACATTTTTTATTGCAAATTGTGTATTTTTAATTTCTATTGATACATTAGGTATCTAGTAGGTTGCTGTCAATATTTTTAATTGAAATACCACCATCTCGTCAAAACGTCATATTAGCATTTTTTCGTTATTAGTATACTACAAAATTAATGTCAAAATTTTACAAATGCGGAAATGGCAGATATGCATTTTGCCTATGGTCGAAGTAATGGAAACGGTCTGGAAGCTCGACGACTATGCTGAGTTGTATCCAGAACGCCGGATACCTCATCACACAATATTTGCTCGCCTTCACCAATGTTTACTGCTGACTGGAGGCGCCCTCGAGAAATACGAACTATGCAACTAGAAGAAGCAAAAGAGCCAAGTTTTTCCATAGATTCTGTACGAAATTTTCATAACAATTACTTATGGGCTGATGAAAATCCACATGGAATCTTTCACGTGTGGCTGGGAGTACTTGATGATCATTTAATTGGTCCATTATTCCTCCCATTACGATTAAATGGTGAATCTCATTATAACTTCTTGAAAAAATTTCTCTTCGCCTCAGACAAAATTTCTGGTTTATGCAGAATGGTGCCCCAGCCCGTTTTAGCATTAATGTACGACGTCGCTTAGATACACTACATCCATTGGCCAGATCGCTCTTAGCTTTCTGCATTGGGGGTTTTCTCAGATGATTAGTTTAGTACAATCCCGTCGAAAATGTTGAAGACCTTAGGAATCGAATTACAGCCGGCTGTGAGACAATAAGAAATGCAGTAGGAGTATTTCAGTGAATACGACAGTCAATGAGGCGAAGACTTGGCTCTTATATCACGTGTGAGGGAGGTCATTTTGAACATCTGTTGTAGGTTAGCGCCTATCTAAAATTATTTTTAATTTGTGTTATTGTTTTGGTTTAATGTTAGTGTATTAGATAATAAAACTTTTTAGAAATACTGGCAGCAACCTACCCAAAGCGTTTTGCAAATTTCGAGCCAATATCTTTAAAAGTAAAAGTAAAAAAAAAAATTAAATTTAAACGCGGAAACGAAGCATATTTCGACCTACGTTATAGGAACTTTTTTTCACAAAATAAATTCGGCAACCACCCCCTAAAAGTTTTCGCACTTATTTACAAACACCCTGCATTATAGCTTAATATCTTAAAATTATTTAAATTAAAAAGTCTTTCTTTTTTGTTGTTCGCATACACTACTTTTACATTGTCTGATTGTCTGAGCTTAATGGACGTTCTCATAATTATGAAGTACATCTTGTATGTTAGCATAAAGTAAGTATAGTAATTCAGATACTTCATTTTCAAAATTAGTAAAATATTTTTAATAATTCATTTCACATAACTGCTTCTGACAATATCTTTCTCAATTAATAATTTAAACAAATGAAGGTTTACAAAGTTTAAGCGTAAAAGCTAAAGTGCACTTTATTCTTCTATGTTACAATAGGTACTTAAAAAGTTTAAAAAAGTTGAATTGCCATTGAAAAAACACAATGTTCCCGTGTACTCGAAGGGAGATTCTGTTCTTTAAGATATTAATCAATCCCACTTCTTGGAAAGAAACAATTCTGTTTATTCGTCAATCTTTTTTTTGCTATATATTGGTTTTTGAGTTTTTTAACGGAATTCTAACAACTTCTTATAACTTTATTCTGCTTATTTCATCCGTATGTATCAACAAATGAAAATTGTCATAACTCTCGCTTTTATACTTTTTTCTTTGCTAATTTTATTGATCCGGTTACGTGCTTTTTGCTTTACCCCGACTACACGATTCTCTCAGACAATATTTTATCATGCCAACTCATATATGCGTCGCATTTTACCTTTTTTCTAGCAAAATGAAAATTAAGATCAAATAATATTAACATCATTACTGTTAAAATGAATACAATAACGATAAAATAAGACAATTAAGCAAACAAGTTACAATTCTAGGTCACGCTTAATTCTAATTTTGTTCATACAATCCTGTTCATGTAAAACCTAAAAAGAGGGTAATTTACCATCCAACAGTGTAGGTTTTGCGTCGTTCAACGGTCGCGTTTTTCTATGTGCTGGTGGTAAACAGTGCACAGAGATACGAACAAAAAGTCATCAACCTCGTACCAAATTAACGCAGTCGTGTCACCCGTCCTCTCGAGGGATCAGTTCGCTTCATTGCAGTTGTTGGAAATAACTGAATCGGCACCCTGCCACCACCATCAGGATACTTATTCAGAGAAAACTTTAATAGAAATGTTTTTGATCCGTGCTGAAAATTCTTAAATTAGTGTAGGTAACGAATAAAAAAAATCAAAGGTCGCTTTATGATGCCTTGTGTTAAAATTGATCGTAATTTTAATTTATAACATTTTTCATGTTGCCGAAAATTTCCAATTAGTGGATGTTTAGTTCTATAATATATTTTTTTTATAACTTCGAACAAAAGTATCAGACGTTTATTGTCGAACATAATGAATTGTAGTAGATGATTTAGGTCGAAAGAACAGTAACTTTTAGACGGGGAACACCAAAAACGTTACGCTATTAGAAACCGTTAGAAGATCAATAAATTTATAATATAATTTACGGTACAACTTACATTTTATATATTAATTTTTTACAGAATAAAGTTATACAAGAAAGTAACCACGTACCGTTTACTCTGTAGCCGTATTTGCAAAACTAATGCAAATTTTACTTGTAAATTATTCCAATGTAACATGCAAATTATAAACTTTGCTTCTTGACCTAAATTTATAAAATAATTTATTTTTTTCTTATTTAAGAGTAGAATAGGGATAAAATTAGTTAAATATGCTTTTATCGATAAATAAAATTTTTAGACCGTGTTAAACATTTTCATTGTGATGTTCGCATACCATTATGTCAGAATGCACACACCTTTTTGTTGCTCGTGCCAAGCGTATTCTTTTATTTTAAATTAAGTTGGTGTTATTTAAATTCTTACTTGCTTTGTTTTGCAAAAGTTTGTATAATGTAAAATAACCATTTTATCAACAACTTCTATTTAAAAAGGAAAGCGAAAGCCAACATTTCAAGCTTAATTTTTATTAATCAAACCGGACAGTTCTTGGCCACCCAATAGTCATTGGTCACCATAAATTTAATCTCATATATTAAGAACTTTCTTGAATTTTTACAAGATATAGGAATAACTCTGCTTTATCCGGTCGTTATTCATATGCGTTAAATGACAGCGACATTTTAGTGTGCAGAGTGGATACTATATTTTAGATGAGTCTTATAAAATTTATGACACCGCTTAGATGTAAACAAGTTTTTAATCGCACAAAACGTAATTTGATGATTTTCCTAGTTAATGTTAGTTAACATGTTAATTTAGCATTCTATGTAAGCAGAATACCTTTTACGCTAAGATATTTCCGCCTTTTTCACTGGCCAATAACACCATGATGGTCAATAATTTTGTACTTAATTTTTATTGGCTACGTCTATTTTTTTTCTATAAATATCAAAGAGGCTGCTTGCAATATTTTCTGTTAAATCGCTCAGGACAGTCCCTGGACGGTGGCTAATAACTGTGTTTCAGCTATGCCAATCACTCTTTCCACCACACCCAACGTTTGTAATCACAGTTTTGGTTGTGCCTAAAGTAGCCGAGGGTGCTAAGTACACAAATAAGTATACAGAACAGGATGTGCAAAATGCCCTAAAGGCTATGAACGGTGGTGTGGGCGCTCTGCTTCTCTAAAGTGTATTGTTCCTAGATCGATTTTTAATTTAGCCAGTCCAGCAATTTCTATGAAAAAATTACCCATGGACCAAGGCTTGTACTCTCATCGAATGAAGAAACATTATTAGAAGAATGGATAACTTCATCTCAATAGAAATGTTTTCCCATAAGACTCGAATATGTTCAAGCATCTATTAAGAAACTTTTAGAAAACAGGCCCCGATAGAATCCTTTCAAACAAAATAAACCTTTGGTTTCCAGCCTTTTTGTGCAGATACCCAAACATCACCTCTGAAGGAATTACTGCGTCAAGTTCTGTTGCTTCTGAGGCCCATGTGAGAAAATGGTTCCTGTAAATTTTTTTGTCAGAAATCGGAGAAGACTGCATTAAAACATACTGGCATTTTAGAGATATCGTCGGTGAAGAAAAGTTGCAAATGTTAGGGAATGCAGTTCATGGCAAAGCTCAGGAACCAAATTTGTTAAAAAAAATTATAGAGTGCTTTAGATTAAGTCAGCCGATTCAGCAGCCCCATGCAGAAAACTAAAATAGAGACAATTTATCAGAAATGAACTTACCTAGAAATGGAAACCACATCAATAGTGACACTTTGATACAGTATACTAACATTATTTTTTTTATTAATTGTGGTGGTCATGAAACCCACGGAAGCTTGTTAGGATTATTCGCACTAGACGCCTGCCGCTAGAAGCTGACAAGCTTTAACGTGCCAAGCACTACTGGCTTAATGTGATACGAGGGATACTATTTATGTATTGAGAATTGGCTACACTGGTATTGCCACTGTCATCTTAAAGTTTGACATTTTTGAGGTTATACGTACTCAGAACGTTTTGTCGTGCAAGCACTATTTGTGTTGTTTACAGTAAGTTGAAAATGTCATCTCAGCCAAAATATGGAATTAACTCGTGAAAATTTTCGAGCTATGATTTATTATGACTTTCGACGTGGTCTAACTCAAGAACAATGCATCAATCAACTGAATTCAACTTTTGGCGATGAAGCGCCATCCACAACCACTGTATATCGCTGGTATACTGAATTCAAACGTGGACGTAGTTCGCTCTCGGATGAAGTTAAAGAAGGTCGTCCAAAATTAGTGGTTGTGCCGGAAAATATCGATGCTGTGCGAAAACCACTTGAAGAAGATCGTCATGTGACATATCACGAAATCGAGAGATGTTTAAGCATTAGTATGACCAACATATATAAGATTTTGCACGAATATTTGTGTGTTCGGAAGTTTTGTGGGCGTTGGATTCCAAATTTGTTTACAGATGCTCAAAAAATGCTCGTGTCGATTGGAGGCGTAAAATGATTTCAAAATACAACTGTAGTGCATCCAAAGCGGTAACACAACATCGTCACAGGTGACGAGTCTTGCATTTATGCGTATGAGCCAGAAAGAAAAGGCCAGTCCACAGTTTGGGTGTTTCAATGTGAAGCAAAGCGAACAAAAGTTGTTCGTTCTCGAAGCGTTAAGAAGCAAATGGTGGCGTTTTTCTTCACGAAAACCGGTCCTGTGGTAACCGTGGCTCTCGAAAATCAAAAGACCGTTAATTCAGCGTGGTATACGACCATTTGTTTGCCTGAAGTTTTCGGTAAATTGAGAGAAACCAACCCAAAATGACGAATCATTTTGCATCACGACAATGTCAGCTCACACACATCACAAGCAACAAACGAGTATTTGGACACATAAAAGATCGAATTGATGGGTCATCCACCTTACAGCCCTGACTTGGCACCCAATGACTTCTTCTTGTTCCCACTAATTAAATATAAACTGCATGGACAACCATTTTCATAGCCCGAAGAAGTAGTTGAGGCCTTCAAAATGCATGTTTTAGAGCTACCATCTTCTAACTGGACAGAATGTTTTGAAGGGTGGTTCAATCGCATGCAAAAGTGTATAGAACTTAAAGGCGATTATTTTGAAAAGCAATAAAAATATTTTTCATCAAATTCATTTGTTTATTCTTTCTATTCTCAATACATAAATAGCAACCCTCGTACTTTAAAAAAAAGGATTTTCTAGGGCCCGTTTAGTTGCAAAGATGCGCCATTAGTGCATCGAAATACGGTATATCCGTTATTATAGGCGATATCAAATAAAGTTTTTTGCAAAAATTATAGGCAACTTCAAACTTCACATTCTAAAACTATTTTCGTACTATCAGGGTGTTACATACTAACACGGTGAACCAAACATACTTTTTTTTTAATGGGACACCCTATATATTATTACAAATATAGATTAAGTTCATCCTCCCCATACTTCCAATATAGATTAAGCTCATCCTCCCCATACTTTCAATATAGGGTTTCATTACGCTATACAGGGCATTTCAAAAGTTATGATCAATTGTATACGAAAATCATTCTCATTTCAACGTCCTGTATACCCTAGACCGAACAACCTGACAATAACTTTTTGACATTGGACCAGTTTTAAAAGGAAGTGCTATTTTTATAATATTGCAACAATTTAATATAGGGCGAGTCAAAATTCGAACACATGATTTTCTCACTTTTTTCAAATAAATCACCCCGTATGTTTTTATAAAGTGAAAATACACAATCATTCATTTCTGAAATATTTTCATTTTAATAACGAAGGGTTTTTTTAATTTATATTATAACAGGTTAGCCGTGGGCAAATGACACTGTAACAAATAGTTATAAAAAATTAAAAAACATCAGTTTTTGAGACAAAATTTTAATAAAATTAGTTTCATAATAAATGTTCAAAACGTCCACCGCAAACATCAATACAGCATTGCAGTCGATATTCAACTGATCGACTTACATTTCTTAACATTGCTACATTAGTATTCTTGAATTATTCGATTTTTGTAAAACGTGGATTCGTCTCAAAAAAGGACAAAATCACCATCGAGTAACTCGGTTCAACTGGATATGGTATGGACACATCTTGTTTTTACGCAGTATTCATCAAACGGATATGTTACTAATATCCCGCTGGCGGAAGATTTCAGGTGTACTAGCATGTGGATTTTGTGTAACTCCAAGCATCATGTTAAATTCATTTTCCTCGTTAGCTACAGGTTTTGTCCTTTCCTTTTTTTTTTCATAAACTACGGAACCCGTACGATTAAAACGATTTACTAACCTTTCCAACGTTGTTTCCTCCGGTTGTCTTCTCTCTTCTCTCTTTGTAAATTCTTTGTGATAATAAACAATTTTTCATACAATCTCCCAGTACCAATATTATATCTGTTAATTCCTCAACAGGACACTACCCAAATTTAAAGAAGTCTGTTAAATGACGAGCTACTAGTTCTTGCTAAATAGTTACATCTGTGATTTGTACACGGCTAATTTCTTATAATAGAATTTTTTTTTAAATCTTTTTCTGTAATTGAACTGAAAATATTTCAGAAATGAATCATTTTAACTATAGGGAGTGCTTAATAGAAATCAAAGAACATAAAGTGTAGTTTCACTTAAAAAAAAATGCGTCTGTTCGAGTTTTGGCTCGCCCTATATTAGAAGTAACTGAGCTTAAATCTAAATTTGTAGTAATATATAGGGTGTCCGATTTAAACAAAACTATGTTTGATTCGCCCTGGTAATATGTAACACCTGGAAGTACTAAAACAATTTTATAATCGAGGGGTACACCATTTTATTTTTTATAGTATTTTCGGCATGAGCAATTTCACACCTGCCGGATGGCAGTTAACCCCTAAAATTATAATAAGGGATGGAGTATTGCGACACATCTTTTTAAAGCTCTTTTAATTACTTTTCTCAACAGTACGTCAATTTTAATATTTGGGCCAATAGTTTTGAATATATGATTTCGTTAAATCTTTGTGCATGTATAGCTTTTTTGTCTTAATGAATATTGAAAATCTGTCTTCATATTCTGAAAGAGGATCAAGAAATAATAGGGGTCGGTATTTGTACGAACTTTGTATATCGTGGGAAACATGGTCAAATCAGTAGTCAAAATATAAATATTATTAATATACATTCCTCGACAAAAAATTCCGGACAAAGATAATTTAAGTTCATTTTGGTCGCCCATAACTTTTTTAATTGTTTTCGGGTTTTGGCCAAGTTTTTAGTATTGACATTTGTCTCCTGAATTTGAGTTATTAAAAAAAATGATGACTTGATCATTACACAGGAAGAAACAAAAGCTACTTTTTTACCCTTATATGCCTAAATCTCTGTGGAAAAATTGAGCGATAATATTTAGTTTCATTATGTGACGGTTTGAAGTGTGTGTGTTACCTTTTCTTAACAAAATGTTTTTTCATTCACGTCTATATCTCCTTTTTAAGAGAAGATGCAAATTTTTAAAAACAGTGTTGCAGTATTTCAATTTTATTAACAATTTAGAACATTACATTCATTATCTTATCGAGTAGCCTAAGCAAAACATCCAATTTATTTATCTAGTAGCTTTATTTGGTTGCGTAGTAACACGCATTGTTAAGCAAAGTGTCACTATACTGTCATTGCAGAATGCATTCTTTAAAAGTTTTTCGTTTTAAAAAAATGCAA
The DNA here is from genome assembly GCA_036346205.1 of Vesta saturnalis. Lineage (NCBI taxonomy): Eukaryota > Metazoa > Arthropoda > Insecta > Coleoptera > Lampyridae > Vesta > Vesta saturnalis. Next base: position 2,743,275 of record JARFJB010000080.1, on the reverse strand, counting down.
CCAGAAGATATTGCTCGTGTTGTTGCATTAAATGACGATGGCCGCAATGTACGGTACATTGCAGCATTCTGAGGCAAACCAAAAAATACTGTACAAGACGCTATCAGCCGGTTTCGTCAAACTGGTGAATACACGCGACGTGCTGGATCAGGGAGACCAGGTGCTACTCAATCAACGTGACAACCATTTCATAAATCTAAGAGCATTACGAGAAAAATCTGGAACACTGGAACTGTGGCAGGATCTGTAACAAACAAAATACACCCACGTACCACACAAATTAAGAGATCATCGTGCCTTACTTTCTACCGTTATTAGCCGTAGACTTGAGGATGTACGTGGTACTACAGGCTCTGCACGAACCATCCAGCGTAGGTTGGAAGAAGGAGTATTGATGTCAAGAAAACCAGTTGTATGCCATCTTTTACTTCCAGCTCACCGTACATGGCGATTAAATTTTGCTCATAGACACAGGAACTGGAGAGCAGAAGAGTGGATGCTTGTATTATTTACGAACAAATCGCGCTTTTGTCTACGTCCACCTGACGGACGCGAACGATTGACAAATGTTACACATCTCCTAGAACGCCTTTTAAAGGAGGTAGAGTCATGGTGTGGGCTGGAGTATCATTATATGCCCGAACGGACCTAGTGATGATATAAAATGGTTCTTCAACCGCTATCCGTTATGTTCAACCATGTTTAGTTGATCACGTGGTATTTTTCGCGCCATTTGTCGGACAAGACTTTCTTTTAATGCAAGACAATTCCAAGCCCCACCATGCACTGATTGTGACAATATTTAAATGAAGTGAACATTCAGCGATTGGAATGGCCACCTCGTAGCCCAATTGAACACGTATGGGATATGCCAGGAAGACGTGTTCCAAATCGACACACAGAAATCTGCGAACAGCCCTCGTTGAGGAATGGGAAGATATTCCTCAAGAAGCAATTCAAAACTGCATTGTAAGCATGCCACGTCGCATAGAAGAGGCGATAAGAACACGAGGTGGCAATACGCGCTATTAGTTTTTGGATATTTTGCTTAGGCTATTGACGTGAATGAAAAAACATAATATTATGAAACTAAAGTTTACCCGATCAATTTTTTTACAGGGCGTATTTAAGGGTAAAAAAGTAACTTTTGTTTCTTCCTGTATAATGATATAGCCGTCATTTTTTCTTAATAACTCAAATTCAATATGACACTCCGAGACAAATGTCAATACTCTGCTAAAAATTTGACCAAAATCCAGAAACAATTAAAAAAGTTATGGACCACCAAAATTATCTTTGTCCGGAATTTTTTGTAGTGCAGTGTATAATTTTCGATTACCGAAGTTAAGCAACGTCTGGCGCGGTAACCGCTTGGGAACACCGCGTGCCGTTGTCTTTTTTTAATTTTCAATCATATTTAATTTTTACATTTGTTTCGCTTTACATTGAAAAACCTTATGAAAAAAGTTATGCAAAATAAATTTTTCTTTAAAAAATATGTCTACACATTTTCTTATAAAATTAATCATATTCAGATATTGAAAACACTTAAATTCTGCCTTAGATATTTTTTGCCGTTAAATAACGCATCGTGAATACTAACACACATCCACACACGCAGATATCATGGTCGATCTTGGCGAAACTTAGCAAAACGTTGTAAAATGAGCTAATAAGTTGATTTAGCGATAGTGACAAAAAAGTCGGTTGCATAACCTTCTGTACCTACATATGCATATGTAGGTTGGAAGGTAAAAAGCATACAATATTAAATTAATTATATGTAATTATCATAACGCAGAGAAAGTTGCACGCTTTCTATAAATGTGAAATGAGTGAAAATAAAAATTTATGTGCGCAATAGTTGGAACAAAGCTTTTTACTTATTCACAAACTGAATCGTATCAAAGAGTAAACAAAGCAACGTCCAAATTACTTATGCTAATGTAGTGTAGCTTTTAAGTGTTGGCATAATTAGTTGACATTTATTTTTTAGTGCTTAATTTAGAGCACAGACAGATTAAACAAATGTTTTCATCAACCTGAACTACAGAAAATTGTATATTCGGACAGCACATTTTACATTTAAATTATTATTAATTAAATATTTTCAAGAAAAGCTACCTTTCCGATAGCTTTGCAAATTGTTAGTTTAAATTCCCAATTTAGTTTTACATTTTGTATACACTACTTTTGTTTTAATAAGAACTTAATGGTTTATTGTCAAACCATATTGAGATGTGTTTTCAAAAAATTGATATGTCGGTTATTTATTTTTAGATTAATAATTGTGAAAGACAAATGCGTTTAGGTACTTCAAGGATATGCAGTAAGTGTAAAATAAGAACAGAAAGTAATTGGTGGCGTTATGGCGTGGTGCAGCTTGGAACTGCTGTGCTATACGGCTTTAGGCATGAGTTACTTTCCAGTTTTGTTTAATGTTTTTGTAGACTAATATTTTTTTCCAAAAAGTATTTATCATTAGTGGTAGCGTTAAGTTATTACTTTTATTCTATTTTAGAATTATAGTCTTATTTATAAGCACTCAAATACGTATCAATTGGCCTTTATGGCACAGAATAATCAAAAATTGCTAAGCAACCATTACACTAATTGTTCAAATAAGCTTCGATATCGAACATTTATTGACGTTAAGGAAAACCGTACATTACTATTTACAGAAATTAAAAATCACAGTATCCCTAACAAAATCAATATAGCCAACTATCTACACAACACTAAAATTTGCATCGGCATAATTCTCACAAACTTGCCGGAAATACTAATCATTTTGTTTGAAAGCTTTGGAAACTGAAATAGTATAAAACCTTGTATATACCATAACAGTCGATTATGGCTCTTGAGAAATTAAAAGCCCTCCTCCGTCGGGCTTTACCCATTCCCTCGTGCTATAATCTCTTAATTATGCCCTTAATACATAAATAACTATTAAAGTGCTCTTTATCCAATTGTCGAAGTAACTATAATGCTAGCGACAAATATTTTTCAGTATTTTTTTCCGAATAGGAAAAGAATGGAAAAAAGATACCTCTGAGGTGATGTGAAAAGGTGGTCTATAATATATTACACTTTTTTCATACATCAATTTTATACTCATATACTTCCACCATAAGTTTGTATAACTAAAGTGCTGAGACCACTATTGTAACGTAACAATTCCTTGTTCAAGGGCTATATCATAACAGTGGTTACAACCTCTTTGTACTTATATACCTATGAAAAGGATGTTACAGGCCAAATACACATTAGAGCATCAAGCCCGTAAAGGCAATTTGCGCACACGGCATAGCTCGGTGGTGTGGGCGAGGTTCTTATATAATGCTGCAAAAAGGCACTCGTCACGACTCCAAAAACGTCAAAATCGGTTAAAAAGGTCAAAAAGGCGCCACCTGTTAGATACATTTATATCGGGAAAACCATGAACTAGATATTATAATGGCCTAACAGGAAACCATAATGTTCACTGAAACTAAAAAACCCTCCTCCCCGAAAAGTCTACTCCAATAATATTTACGCAAAGTTCACCCAAATTTCAATGAAATCCTAAACTTTTATAAAAGCCGCAAGATGCGATAATAACACCAAAATTAATTCAATATTTCGATAAACTTAGCACTAAAATCATTGGCTCAAATACCCAAAAAATAACGGATCAAAATACGAAAAATACGTCACAACAAAACTAGACGCGATCGAAAATGTATTAAGCCCTAAAATTTAGTAAACTATGACAAATAAACAAACTGCTTACCTTTTGGAAAATCCAGGTACTAGGGTGCTGGTAAATTGATCCCTATAAAAAACCTTCAAAAATTGCGACAACTCGCAAAACTATCATGTGCAAAGCTCCACAGCTGATCGGTTAACGACCGTCTTACTTCATAATTTACGTTACGTTATCATTCAAAACGTCGTTCAAAATGAACTTATCGTCAAAATCAAAATAGCGAATGCTCTAGTATAGAAATTCTCATAATCCATTACGTTAAAGTTGTTAAATAATCAAACACTTCAAAGAAATGCCACTGCAAAGTTGTGCAAATTAACAGTTACAACAGACAAATAAATTACTCAAGTTGTAAACACTATACAACTATACTTAGAATAACCATAATCATGGAAAAATAAGCAGTCAGCGAAATATCTAACCACGTGAAATGTAACTCATATAAAATTTCTATAGTCTGATTTGGAGTAATTCCTGCAGGATTCTAACAACCCCAAATTTAACTATTTTATATTTTTAATTTTAATTAACATCAAAAGAATAAGAAAACGTCGAACATCTAAATTTTACAAATCTGCATTTAATACAACATTAACAGAATGAAACAATCAAAGCACAGTCCGAAATAGTTTACGAGTGAATATGCTTTATATATTGAATTGATATCTAAACGTTCCTCAATTAAACTTAAACCAACAAGCATATCCATTCGTCTAACTGAGTACAATTTATTTAAAATCACCAACACATATAAATTTAGAAAAAAGTATGTAGTTATCTTCACACAGCACAAACGGTCAATCGAACTGACTTTTCTTACTTACAGCGATACAGGAAAAGGTCCTCTCGGTAGGTGATTGATGGAAACCAATAACGACTTAATTCCTAAATTTATCTTTACACCAACTTTAGAAAATCGAACTTAATTTTCATAAGACATACTACGTCAAAGCGCTCTTGATCGCTGAGTACACATCTATTAAAACGAAACCATATTTAAACGAAACTTCTTAAGCATTATATTTACAGCGGATTATATTATTTGTTCGAAGTCGGCAGTGTACGCAAAAGCTATCATTTTACAAGGAACTCGTTAAAAATAATCTGCATAAACAAAATGCGATAAACAGGTCAACAGAGCAAAGGTTCAGCACTTCAGCATTAAAACCAAGTACTTCTATGATCGAAAACTGTCACTATTGACGGCACGAAACACAACGGTAAGATAACCCGGGATGTGTTGAAACTTTAAAATATCCCGTACAAATGGAAGCGGAAAATATCCTACGGTAATGTTCGATACACCCTTACTACACTAACCCCTTTCGCGTATATTGCGAAACCGAAAACAAAAAAAAACGTGAGTCTTTCATTACATTTTGAACCTGTCTAACTTCAACATCATTCAGATCTCGCCATTTTCAATTTAATCCCTTTAAATCTCCTTTTAACCAATTAAACAGCTTCCTTAATTTAAACTAAAACGAAAAGCATTTCGGAAAAAATCGGAAAAGATTACATCACCTACGTAAACTGCATTCCCAAAGGTGCCTCGTGTAACGTGATATGTCCATGATATCAAAACTCTACGATAATGTAGCTTAAAATAAGGTACATAGAACCCAAACTCTTTGTTTAAAAAACAATGATTTTATCGAAAAGAAAAGGCGACCGTTTAACGGCTACAATTTAAATTCACAAAACATTTACATACAACGTAATAATTTTATACTCAATCTAATTTTATAAAACGTAATTTCTCTTCAACAAACGAAAATTTATAATACCTAAAATAAGGGAAATAACTATTATTTGTACACCACTATTCTATGTTCAAACAAATTATATGTAGTAATCTTTTTAGATTCTTCGTCCAGTTCTTTTTACCAGTTCATCTAGCTTGTTTTTGCTACGTGTTATTATAACCAAGTCATCTGCTTATGTTATCAATTGTGCCTCTGTTGTTATTATATTTCCTGTGTGTCGAATGTTTCTTATTATACTTTCTAAAGTTAAATTAAAAAGTGTAGCTAATAAAGCATCTCCTTGTTTAACACCTAAGTTAACATAAAAATATTCAGTGTTTCCAACATTAGTTCTAATGATCTAATCTTCGATCTAATGTCGTCATAACTCATAAGTTTTGGCACAAAATTCAGAGGTCTAGAAATTGGCTGTCTTGATAAAATATCGAAATGGCTTTGGAAACAAAATATTGTTTATTTTATTGGTTTCAATAAGATAAGTCATAATTTACTGTTAGATCGTTAACAAGGTCTAACTAGAAATAAGAAAAAGCATATATGATTTAGTTGGGCGAATGCCTAAGGTTGAAATCGTTAGAATTTTTGTAAAATCAAAATATCTCATGAAGAAGCATTTACCGCACAATAGCCGAGTGCGAAGAAGGAATACCTTGTTTAAATCTCCCTAAAAGTGGAACACCGAGAATTTTTACCCAACAAGGGACAGAAAGATTAGTAAGGAGAGCTCAAGACATAGTCGGTACATCCGCCAGCAAATTGGCGCCTGAATATCGTACTTCAAAGGATACAGCAGCACGGAACTTACGAAGAAGTGGTCAAAAATATCGAAAAAGACGTAAGTGTCCCAGATATACCGCAGATCAGTTAGCACGGTTGTCACATTGTTGTCGTCAAGTGAGGCGAGTTCATTTTGCGAACGACAGAGTTATTATCATGGACGAAGAAAAATATTTTACCCTTGCCAATTCTGAAATTAAAGTAAACGATGGTTTTTATACGGATAAAGTAGAGGATTGTCATAACAATGTAAAATACACGGAAAAGGTGAAATTCGCCGATAAGTTTTTGGTTTGGTGTGCAATTTCGACTAGAGGAATATCTAGACCTTATGTGGGACGAGTAAACTGGGAAGCTGTGGATAGTGCAAGTTATATCAACAATTATCTCACTGAATTAGTTGAATTTGTACACCAACATTACGTTGGAGACGATATAATGTTTTGACACGATTTAGCACAAAATTGGCTTAATGTTAACAACATCCCCTACGTACCAAAACATAATAATCCCGCCAGTTTACCTCAGGCCCGCCCGATTAAAGATTTTTGGACACATATCTCGCAAAGTGTATGATGGAGGGTGGCAAGCTGAAAACGAACAACTGAGGCGTAGAATTTTAAGAAAGATACGCGAAATAGATGTTCAAACGGGCACGGGCTCTTTAATTTACTTTAAGTTAATAACTTTGTTAATTATTTAATAGTTAATTGTAACAAAATTTCTGTAAAGGTTTTTATTACTAAAAAATTATGGTCAAATACTTTGTGCCAAAACTTCTGAGACATACGTTAATTAGTCTGATTAGCTTATTTGGGATTCCCAGATTCTGCATATCTTTGAAAAGCACTATTCTATTAATACTGTCAAAAGCATTCTTAAAATCATCAAATAATATATGTAATCTTATATTAAATTCATACCCTTTTTCAATAATTTGTTTCATAATATGGATGGCATCTGTCGTTCCTTTTCTTTTGCGGAAACCGAATTGGTAGTTTCCTATTTCCTTTTCAGCATATTAGTGTAAACAAAATCTTATAAGTTGAATTTAAAAGAGTTATTCCTCTATAGTTGCAACATTTTTCATGTTTCCCTTTTTTATGTAATAATGTTACTATTCCCTTATTCCATTCTTCTGGCATCTTATTTTCTCTCCAGATGTTTCTGATAATTGAATGTATTTTGATGTGCCGATGTTCTCCCCCTTATTTTAAGAGTTCCCCATATATTTCATCGCAACCTGGTGACTTTCCATTTTTCATGTTTGTTATAATTTCTTTTATTTCTTCTACAGTAGGTTATAGTGTTTCTACATTTTCTACTTCTTCAAAGTCTTGTTGCATTTCCTCGTTATTTTCTGTCAATAATTTTTTTTTTTGTTACCATAATTCTATTATTTCATGTTCTTCATAAAATGTTCCATTTTTATCTTTCATACCTCTTGGTTTGATATTATATTTTTGTTTATTTGGGATATAACAGGATTGTATATTTTTTGTTCAGTTTTCTTCTATTTCATCCATTTTCTTATTCAGCCATTCTTCTTTCTTTTCTTTACGCAATTTAGTTGCTTCGTTTCTTTTTATCTTACAAGTCTTCTCATCTTATTCTCCTGTTTGCAGTCATTTTAATCTTGCACTTCTCTTTCTTCTCGTTCCCTTTTCACAGTCTTGGTCATACTATTCTTGAGATAGTGTATTTCTACTTTGGTTACTTGTATTATGTTTTCTTTAATATATATCCATGTTTTGTTAATATCTCCTGGTAGTAGTTGGGCTAGAGTGTTGTTTATTTCTTCTTGATATTGACTTCTTGTGTCTTCGTCGTGTAGCTTCGATGTCATCCAATTTTTTTGTTTCGTCATTCTTACTTTATTTTATTTCCTGACTCTTAATTTCGCTACAACTAAAAAGTGATCTGTGTGTAAACTAGTTCCTCTCAACGATCGTATGTCATTTATGGATACTGCGTCATTTCTAGAAATGTGTTATCGTGTAGAGTGCCTTGTCCTGCTACCTTGCTATAACATGTTCCTTTACCAATTTTGGCATTAAAATCTCCTATAATTATTAAAACATCATGCTTGTTTACTTTGCTATAGATGTACTTCCATTAATTATAAATCCTGTTCCATAATTTCCTTGTTTCACCTCGCCTGCATATATCATCAGATAATCTTTCTTTTTTATTTCTCCTGTTCCTTTCCATCTAATTTCTTGAACTGCTGCAATATCAATTTTATACTTTTTTAATTCATTTACTAATTCTCTCGTTTTTTCCTTCCGGTACTACCAGAGTATTTACATTCCATGTTCCAATTTAAATGTTACCTTTTGTTTTTCTTTTATTGTTTAATTTGTTTTCGTTATCCGTTACCGTAGCCAAGGTCGTCGTCTGTGGGTGCAGCTGTGTTTGTAGGTCTAGTTTTTTGTATCTGGTTTTATTTTTTCTTTAAATTTCAGTTTTGACTCCATAATACCCCATTCGAACACATTTCCATCAATAGTTATTTTCTGGTATCCTATTTTTACTTTACTTCTTATGTTCCCTTCTTCTTTTGCATAGTTTCTTATTTTTCTTTATATATCTATCTCATGGTCAGATCGTTTTCAATGTATATTCTCTTACGTTAAAGTCTAATTTCATTCGCCATTATTTCCTTCTTTTATTCCCACGTTCACACTATGGCTACTATTGCTGTTTTTCCGCATTTTTCCCTTTTTTATATGCTTCCGTAATGGTTGTATTAATCCGTAATTCCTTTTTTATCTCTACTGTGCTCTAACTTGTAGGCCCTTAGTTATTATATTTTGTTTTTTCTTTTGGTTTTCTATCGCTTCAACAATCTTATCTAATTTCTTATTTTCATTTCTTCCATTTCTCTATTCCATTCTTCTTCTTTTCGTTTTAATTCTTCTTGAACTTCGATTATTTTATCTTGGTTGCTTTCTTTTTTTTGTGTTTTTTTTTTCTTCTTTTAAGTTTTTCTCTGGTGTTCCACTTATCTTTCTAGTCTTTTGGAAGATTGTTATCGATTCTTCAAATTTTTTTTTCCTTTTAGTATTTTCTAAGTCTCTTACCTATTGATGTTGCTCTATCCCTTCACCACTAAGTTTGTTTAATTCACTTTGGTTTATTTTCTTTTTATAACTTATAATTTAATTTACCTTACTGCACAAACGCATATATAATTTTACCCCGTTGTATGTATATAGACGTGTATAGATTTTACTCTATTTCAATGTGAACAGTTACCCGAAAAACGCCTTTGCGGTATCGTAAAGATTATTTACGAAAGTTTTTAAAGTTTTATCTCTCAAGCGAATTTTACTTCTTTACACTAATCAATGTTTACACTCTAATCTGAACTCATTCTAACTTTATTACTATATTTTACTCCTAGACTAAGTTTTAAAGTGCACTACTGAAATCGCGATCTTTCACAGCGCCAATTCCATCACCCAGCTTATTTGCAGGTGTCTGAAATAATCTCAGAAAACTAAATCATCACGCTATAATTAACCTTATAGAAGGTTATTATAATATGCAATGTACACTGAGGGAAACTAAATATATTGCTAATATAAATATACAAAAATTATAGAATAACAATAATAATGCGTATATTTCAACTGGAAGTTCCATACTGGAAATGTATAAAAAATAGTGAAACTACAGTTGATAAAAACACAATTTACTCTGTTTAAAACAATTAGGTAGTACTTTCATGTGTTATAGCATCACTCTAGTGCAGTTTCAATTTTAGAAAAATTCTAACACATGCTTTAAAAAATATTTAACAACGTGGTGGGAAAACGCACCGCGAGGAGGAAATGGGATTGTTCCTTTTTCATCAGTACTATTGAGTATGTACCTAAAAAAATGTTTTTTGGCGAAACTGAAAACTTGATAACAATAATTAATGAGTAAATTGCCCACTAATTTAACAATTGCTGTTTTAGGAAATATGACTAATTTAATATCCGAAAAAACGTGGTGCAATAATACATGTTTTATGTGTCTAGTAAAGTTGTATGTTTAAACCTTTTAAAGGAATGCTACAGTTGATTGGCATATGTCTGAAACGCGATCTAACATTAGCTGATACAGTAGATGCCAGCATTCTAACATGTACATTTAAATGTCTAAATGTGGATGGTGAATAAAATTAGACTTGGATTGTAATGTCATGAGAATTATGCTCATCTTGTAAGCTATTTATGTCATGACAAGAACCATGTACCTAAAACTAGATGCTACATTGTTACATTTTAAATGATTTGTTCAGAAACTAAGGGTTTTTTACAACTCTCTCTGTAATATAGTTTATTTTCTCTGTAAGCCATGTGTCTGTGTTTTTGAAATTTTGATTAGAACAAGTTTAGACGTTAAGACGTTTAAAAAGAAGTATGTAACTAACAATTATACTTATAAGATTAAATTATGATATGAATTCTTCTGTTCACATTGATATTGTCATGTACCTTATCTAAAACATTCCAAAACCATTACAACACAAAATATTTCTTAAAACAATTTAATGAGATATGGATTCTACATTATTGATATTCTATGTACTGGAACTAAAATATCACAAAGGAGATATTTGAAGTGCACAAACATATAGTCTGCATCTCTAGAATCTGCATTGTATGTAGTTAAGTATTCTTTTTGTGAAAATTGACTCTCAAATAATCTCTCCCTAATTATTATTAACGTTAGTATGAGCTTAATTACAAACTTATCCTATAAGAACTTAAAAGAACGATTGGAACTTTGCGATTATTATAGCTGATTATTAACATTAAATTTATTAACACTTTTAATAGATACCTACTGGTAAATGATGAATTTTAAATTTAATCAACTTGTAAAAAAAAAAAGCAAATGTAAAATTAATATTAAGGCGTACTGTTTTACCAATCAATGACCATACTTTTGAAATAAAATTTTCGCAACTGGACAGATGTCGAAATTTAATATAACCGATTTGAAGATAAATGTAGCCATTTCATGCAAACGTTTATAATTTCTATTTCTTTTATGAATGAATTTAATAATCTTTGTATTAATAAAGAGTATCCGTTTTAAAATTGAAATAATTTTATTCTCGAGTTTTGTAATTAAACTGTATTCAGGTGTACGTTCGCAGTTTGTAAGCCCAATATGAAACGCTCTTTTCCATACAAACATTAATAATTTGTGAGATTCTAATAATTAGATTAGATGTAATTATACTTTGGTTTTTTAATTAGTTTCATATTTTGGCTTAACTACTATATACTATGTTAGTAATTTGAACACGTATATTTTTTACTTAATACAATGGTAAACTTAATGTTTATGCTTACGAATGTATTAATATGTACTTAATTTAGTTTTTCGGACACTGAATGGAAATGGGGCATATTTCCTTATTACAAATCGTAAAGAAAGGTATCTTTTTTCTTTATAGCAACCATTTCTTTATAGTAACCATTTCTTTATAAAGAATTATTAATTATTTATTGGAATAAATATTAAACGACTACTAACGTTAGAAAAACTTATGCTTGTACAATGTTTTAACTGTAAAACATTAAATGATAATGACGATATTGATAAAACCACCTGATAAACTCCTCCATTTGACGTAGAAAATGATGAATCGCCAACTGTAATTTAGTACGTTCTAGAACAACATCTGATGGATTCTGGCATCCACTGTTTGACGATGATGGCTGATTAAAAACCATTTTCGAAATCGCCATTTTATTGTTAATGCTTTCTTTTATATTGCAGCGTATAAAGATTGATTTGATAAATCTATTTGTTATTGAATTTAATAACCATTAGATTTATCAAGTCAATCTTTATACGGTGTAAAAATTTGGCGCCCCGCGTTGGGTTCAAAACTTTTTGCAACGTATTATGATTGACTTGATAAATATAATTGCTATTTAATTTAATAAATCTCTACTTGGGGATAGGGTTCAATTTGAATTTCGTAGGCAAATAAAAATAAAACATTTAAACTTTTTCATTATTGTTAAATTGAAATGTTAACGTGAAATCATAAAAATTTATTCCACACAAGGAAATATTCCTGTAATAATTTAATAGTTTTTTTTTTTGTTTTAACGTGTAACAGACTTCTATGGAATTTGCAACAAGTACGCATGCGTTGCGTCCTTGCTAAATTAAACATGTGCAGGTTGTCAAAATTCCAAACAACGATCTTTTCTTAGTAAGTACAATTTTACTTTAATTAAAATTAGAATTATTATATTTATGATCACACTTGTTCATTACCTTTCCAGATATCGATACACGTCGTCGCACAACAATTATACAGATTCAAAAATACATACATAGAGGACATCAAAAGAATAATCAATGCAATCTATTTGGTTATGATAATAAAATAAACTCACATGTATTTTCGAAATTTCCATTACATGGTCACCTTAAGCTTGTTCCATGTTAACCTTGGATGTAAACTTCATTCCATCTAACGATGATACTGCCTTCCTGTAGAAAATGGTACTGATTAATTTCCATAAATTCATCCAGCTTCACTAACTTGTGGTAAATCTTCTTTGCGGTAAATACGTTGCGCTTGGGTAATATGCTCATTTTCTTTTATAGTTGCACTTTTATTTTATTTGGATATATAAATATTTAATTAAATATGTATTTATTAATTTTTCAATTTAATCTTGTGATTTATTCTTTCATAAACTTTTATAATTGCTAACACTTTTATTTTAGATACCGATTTGAAGTTAAAGTTATTTTATAACCTCAATTACTTTTGAGAAAAAAATAAACATCACATCCAAAATAACAGACGAATTTTATTAAAATAAAAAAAATGCACATCACCCGATGTTGAACAAAATTTCGAAATGAAACAAAACAATAGTGTCGAATATTATAACCGGTAACCTTAGTTTTTGAAATTTTGTGATATGTTATATCAATTGTTTCTGAAATCTCAGACTCTACGTTGCTCGCGGTTCACTTCCGATAATGTTAACGAAAATTTTAACCTACATGTTTAGAAATGCACTATTCGCACTATGACTTGTTAGCCACAAAAAAATAGAAGAGAAGAGAAGAGAAATCAGGAGCAATTCCTTTTATACTTTCTCATAGCTACCATAGCTTTCAATTTTTTCTTTACATTACATACAAAAGATCCTGGCATTCGATTGGGCTAAACAAAAAAATTAATTTAACTAAAACATAAATTATGCCATAACTTTTTCAATTCAATTCGGATTTGATTTTTAAACACATTTTTGAACTCAGGACAAATTTCTGCATAAATAAATACCTCACATGCTATAATTCGCTGCATGAATTTACATTTTGAAAATTTTGTACCTAAATTTACTAATGTCTAATAAATATTGTTTTTTACAACTAAACTGCTGACATATTCAGCTTCTACGTAAAAAACTGTATAAGGATACACTTATCTCTACCCATTTTATATAGTTTTAACAAAATTTCTATTTTAATACCTTAATTTTATGTACTTCACCTAACTTTTCTAAATTTATGTTTAAACTACATATTTAAAGTTAATTTCTTTGTACAAATAAGGGAAACCTATTATTATATGCTTTTATAATTTATTCTGAACTTATCTTGCCCTAACTAAACTATATATTTGCAAACTTCTTAATTATTGTACTTAACCTAACTTTACATAATTTAATTTAAACTTGCGTTTTAAACGTTTATATCAATTGTAATGTTTATCTAACATGTTTCTATATATGTCTCTAACACAATCACTGTTTATCTGTACTTTATAGTTTCTAATTTTGTATTTTCACACTTTCATATTGTTGTCATATTTTGTAAGTTTTTGTACACAAATTGTATTTATATGTTTAATATCACATTGCAAATGTAATGTTCAAGTTCTTAGATATGTTTCTAAGTCACTTTAACTTCTTAAACACTTTTTAAACACTTAGTCTAACATCTACCAACATAACGTCTTCGTACCATAACCCTTTTTATAGTTCGCAGAGTTTTTATGCATTGTATCAATTACTATACATGTTCTACACTTTAGAATTATTGTACTTCATGTAATCAATATCTGTTATGTGTTTAATGGCTTAATTATATTGATTTATATGTAAAATTTCTTATTTATCTTTAACGAAATTGAACTTACACACTAATATGTATCGTGGTGACCTTTTTAACATGCTACTGCTCTAGCTCAATACTTTTATGAATACAACATCATTTTCAAACCCCATAAAGCCTGTTTTGTTGCATAAAAACCATATTTTTATATTCGTATATTATATTTTCTCATAACAAAGCGTATAACTTCAATTTTATTTGAACTTACATACGATATAATATTTGAACTCTACCCCCTCTATTATACCTATTATAACCATCGCAATATATTCTTCTGGAGTCGTGTTTGATCGTCATCCTCCATGATTTTTGAGCCTCCTGATATCCGGTCCACGCTCAGCAAGAAAAGTAGTTGACGTTCGACGTAGACAGTATCCAGAGTAACCGTCTAGGTTGGGTAATTTCAAATAATGGGTTGCACTGTACATTTATTGTTTATATAAAATATGAACAATCTTGAGTGATTGATATGTTTTGGCCGCAAGCTTATATATCTCCTGTACAACTCAATCTCATTAATTCCTCCCATTTCCGTCATAACGGTGAATATACGCTTCTTCCTTGTCTTAGTGTCATGGAGGGTGACAACCAAAATAGATCCGGTATCCTCAATATCCTTCACGTTTAACTTTCTTAGCTCATCACTGCGACGTGCCCCATACAGCCCGAAAGTTAACGCCACCTTAATCATAAGAAAAGTATAGTCAGGTGCTTCTCTAAAAAATTTTAACACATCATCCTGCGATATAACTTTTAATTTTTTTGCTTTTCGCTTTGGCCCTTTAAATATAACTGTAACTTGCCATAATTCGATATATCGACGTTTTCTTTCACTCTCAACGTACTTTTCAACATGGAATATGGCGACCACAGCGTGGAAGAGTTCAGTCTTTCATCCTGTAAGCAAATATAAAGGTAAAACTGAAAATAAATAAATAAATGTATTCAGGAGCATATCTTCTTCGTCGATATCCCTTACATTATTTGAAGTCCTCCAAGAATTGAAAATATTGTAGGTCTTCTCATATTTATCTCGTCATTTCAACGGTAATAACAGCTTCAAGCGCTAATGCCGATATTTCAGGATGATTTTCATTATTTATTTCCATTTTCACGCGATAACACTTGACAAAAGTTTTGTTTACCTACTTTTGTTTAGTTGCTGCGGTGATGGAAACGGCAATTTGATTCTCACGCTTGTCATGTAATAATAAGTTCTTATAAAATTTAATCCATTCCATTTAGTGTCCCAACAAATTTTATGTGTTATTCTTAAAGAAAAAGATCGCGAAAGACTACACTTTTCGTTACTTATAATACAAATAAATATTCTTTTCCTTAAGGGGATAATGACCAGTAAGATTAAAATAAATCGAAATTTTTTTTAATTTTTATTTTTAATGTAGACGCCGCGCTGCATACCCCGCCCCTATAAATGACTATACCGCCATCTCTCCATGTAAACAAAAAAATGTATTTATAAAATATAACAGCATTGTTACATAAAAAGCAACTAAAAAAGATTTGCCCCATAAGAGGCCTCACCTTCATCCTCTTCAAACTTGTCTTCCAACCATCTTCTTACATTAGCCCTCTGTGGTCTAACTGCTGATTTTTTTACCCTCAAACAATCTTGTTTTTTCATTTCCGCGATACAAAGTTTACCTGGCTCAATCATTAACTTTTTCATTACCAGACAACGTGATACGCATCCATCATTGAAACTTGCAACTGTGTCGTATACGCCAAGTTTCAAAGTGTCAAGCCAGACAAATATGTTTCTAGGTATCGTTGACCAAACATAATTGTTGAAACTTTTATTTACATTTTGGGTCTTTCGGAAAAGACATTTACCCAACAATTCTGGCTTAGCCAAATCTTCAAAAATGGACTTTATTTCTTTCCTCGCTGATAGAGGTAAATGAAACTGGTCGGAGTGCTTATACGTGTAGTTTGTACCTTCTTGCATGGTTTTTTGAATTTACATCGGCCAATATCGCAAGGGTTGTGCGTAGGATTTTGATCCATGGATGACAGATGGAAATACTCAGCCCAAATTGCCTGCACCATATTTGCCAAACTGTTTACATACGAATTGCCAATCCATAATATTTTTCAACCGTTTCTGTCAGCTTTCCTTTTCCACCAAGTTTGTTATCCGTTTTTCATGTTTTGGAGCCTCGTCTCATCTTTATCCTTTTTCAATCTTTGAAGCCTCGTCCGCATCCTTTTTTGAATGTGTCCTATACATTGCAACTTTTATACTCGCACATTGTTCCCGTAGGGTTTTTTTTCTGTAACATTTAGAAAACCTTTGGAGTCTCCAAGATAATTGACGTACCTATAAAGAAAAAAAGTTATAAAAGATGTATTTTTATATATAAGGCTAAACAAAAATGTTGGGAAGGATAAAACGGATCTAACATTATACAATTCTAATGATCATTCAAAAAATGATTGTACACCTGCAATCTTCATTCCTCCGCTAGTTCTTTTGTAATTTGAAGGGTAATTTACTTCATGGACATCATTTGCTCTTCCAGTACAGCGACAAAACTTTCACATTAGTTGCATGTCTACTACCTTTCCAATTTCCATGCTTGTTGCTGTTAGGAAGCCATTCATTGACGTATATGATCTCTTCTGTGACATGACCCGTCTAATGAAATGGCTAAAATTCTCTATTGTCTGTAATTTCGCATACCTCACTTACTGCTCGATTCATCAACTCTTTCCCTACCTTTTCACAGGCCGAAGCAATTATCTGTTTTGCGACTACAGTATATAGTAGAAAACTTCGCAGTGAACGGAAAAATAAGCAACAACCTCTTACCGTTTGGTGTATATGGTATTGAGCTATTGGAGGTAGCACGTTCAACCTGGCCTAACCCTACTATATAATAAATTTGTTGATATCAAGTTGCTGTCCAGCCCAGTTACTTTATTACATAAATTAAAGAGAAGGATATACACAAACATTTGACTAGATCACGTTTTGTTGTGGAAAGATCATAAACGCTAAAATGTGGACGATTATCTGATTAGAGGACGTTCGTCGATATAATTGACCGAGTATGTCATGCATCGTATATTATTCGCTGAAATCATGGCATAGTCGAAATGCATGTAACTTGATTGTTACGAGAAATAATCATTAGGAGTGTTCGGAATGTCCACCAAAATTTTTAACACAAAAGTCACAAGATGTTTAATGTAATGTGTGAAGGTTTTCTGTTGATCATGTACGGTGATTTTTGCTGTTCACATATCCCACTAAACGTACCATACATCTGGCTGGTTATCGTCAATTAAATTATTTTGAAACGATTGGGAATAATTACGCCTTTGCTCGAAGTTACGTGGATACAGTTGCTAGTCTACAAACAACTTTGCATGAATACATATGCAAGTGTTTTTGTAGTGCAATACGGTTTTGTATATTAAGTATTAAAAGTGGTAAAGGTTGTTTACTGGTCGAAGTTTGCAGCCTGAGGTAGGCGAAGTTTCCAATATTGAATGGTGAATAAAATTATACTTGGGTTTTTTACAACTCTCTCTGTAACATAATTTATTTTCTTTGTAACCCACGTGTATGTTTTTTTGAAATTTTGATTTGAATAAGTTTAGATTTTCAGTTAGACGTTTAAAAACAAGTGTGTAACTAACAATTCTGTTTTTAAGATTAAAAAATAAGTTTTTCTATTCCTTTATTCATTAGAGGATAAGACAATGTCGAAGTTGAAGATAATGTTTACACCCTGAGCTAGGCAAAGTCTCCAACATTGGCTGAGACCAGTTAAATCATTAATGTACGTGATGCTTATACTAGTTTTTGTCGGACCAGTCGTATTTATGAATTTACGTTTAGCTCGGTAGGTTGATTTTACCCTGTGTGTGTGTATGTGTGTGGGTGCGGGCGTGCCTGTGTGCGCTGTGCATGTGCGTGTGCGTACGTGATAATTTTAACGCAATAGTGCTTCGTTCTCGAGGTTCAGGATGTCAAAGTTACAAAAAAAAGTTGATTCTTCACATATCTGGAAAACGGAAAAAAGATATTTTTCTTATTCTTGGTATAATAAATAGGGATATAAAGTACATTAATTTTAGATTATTAATACGTTTTATTATGTACATTGGCGTAGAACGCAAGGGCCAGTTCAACCTTTTAATCCCTAATTTCTACGGCAATGGAGTAAATAGGATTTTTTAATTAAAATACAAAACCTTGATGTTTTTCAGATAAACAAGCTACACTTTGTCTAAATCGATAACTTTAACAGTTTCTAAGATATTTGCATTTTTAGTTATTTATTACCAACTGCTTAGATAGGTTATTAACTTCGACGCCCTGTATCTCGAAAACGAAGCATTATTGGACTTACGTTTATATTTTTTATATTAAATCTATCATTTCCTGAAGTTACGTGTATTCCTCCCGAAACACTGATTTTCACGTTTTGACGTTGTTTCCCAAATACTACAGAAATAATGATAACCTGCCTAAGCAGATACTAAATACCTAAAATGGAAATATCTTAGAAACGGATAAATTTATCGAATTAGACAGAGTATAACTTTTTTATCTGAAAAATATCAAGGTTTCGTATTTTATTAAAAAAATTCAGTTTTT
The DNA here is from genome assembly GCA_036346205.1 of Vesta saturnalis. NCBI lineage: Eukaryota > Metazoa > Arthropoda > Insecta > Coleoptera > Lampyridae > Vesta > Vesta saturnalis. The sequence continues at coordinate 2,724,200 of JARFJB010000080.1, read as the reverse complement.
GGCCTAGAAATTGGGGATTAAAAGGTTGTATTGCTTCTTGCGTTTTATGCCACTGTATATAATAAAAAGGGATTAATAAGCTAAAACCAATATACCTTATATCCCTATTTATTATACCAAGAATAATACAAATACCTTTTCTTGTTTTGGGGATATTTCAAAAATCAACTTCATTTGTAACTTTGCCACTCTGTATCTCAGAAACGAAGCACTATTGGACAATTTTACATTATTATAAATTAAAATAACATATTAAAGTATTGAAGTATTGTGTAGTTTAGGTGGTGCGCTGCTCAGGGGTTTTCGTCCTCCACGCGTAGAATGCATGGTTGATGGGGAGCGTGGTGTTGTGGTATGTTGACATCATTGATGTTGAGGTGTTGTGATGGTGGTTGTGTCCAGGGAAGGTCTGCCGTTGTATGAACTGTCCTGTTGTCGCTCGGTTGGTATAGTTGATGCTACTGATGTCCAGAGTATCTGAAATAAAGTATTTAGTTGTATGAATAATTAGTCGGAATTTACAGAACATGAACAATTAAATAAGGAGTCGATACTAGATACTTAACCTATGACACCAGTCTTCGTGCCGGACTTTTATATGATTACCCGAAAAGGACAACCACCTCTGAACCGTGCGTGAGAATTACTCCCCACAAGTCCATCGCAGTTTTATCGAGCACCGCTGTCACATTACGAATGACAGGTAGGGCCTTCTCCACATTGAGACCTCCGAGGAAGCCTAATATAGAGCCAATCCCTAAGGACGGTTGGGCAGGCGGGGTAACGACAGCGGCTGGAGCCGCTTTCGTTGCTTTCGCCTTCTCAACTTTGTATGCCTTTACAAAATGGCGGCTGTCCGCCATTTTTAATAACTACGTCACTGAATACCATCAAAAACGTTGTATATGTTCCTTAGTTCGGTTTCCCAAAATTTTATTAATTTTAGTTTTATGGTTCACATAATAGGTTCGAGGGTAAAGTTTAGACGGGCACTGTATGTATGTATCTATGTATGTATGTATATATATATATATATATATATATATGGTGATTCGTGAGGAACCCGCCGTAGTTCAGGGAATTATTGATGTTGGGCGTTGTGGGTATTCCAAAAATAAGTTGTTGTAATGGTGGTTTTGTCTAGTGGAGCTCTGCTAAACCGTGCATTACAATTACTCCCCACAGGTCCATCGCAGTTTTAGCGAGCGCCGCTGTCACCTTGCGGATGACAGGTAGGGCCTTCTCCATATTGAGACCTACGGGGAGGTCTAATATAAAGTCGATCCCTAAGCGGGGTTGGGCAGGCGGGGTAACGGTTACTTCCGCCTTCTCAACTGTGTCTGCCGTCACTCAGGTATAACAGCAGTTGACGTACTTGGCCCGTTCGGTACGGGGTTTCGTGCATTAACTGGAGTGATGATCTCCGGCGCACTTGACACAGCGTGTCGCCGCTCTGCAGCAACGCTGTGCGTAGCGGAAACCTTGACAGCGGTGACATTGCCCAATGCGAGATTTCTCCCGGAAGTCTTCTACGGTCACTGGGATGCAGGCGACGTACTCTACCTCCCGGATCTTCTTTTGTCCTCTTCTGTTGATAGATCTACCGTCACAAGGGCATCGGGCGTCCTCGCTACTTCATCCTGAAAACAGAAAGTACTTTACTATCTTGTAGTTTTAGCTCCGAGTTAACGTCGACCTCGGAAAGTTCTACTGGCACGGCACGTATCACTACCTTACCCAAACGTACGCTCTTTGCCTGCGTACCACACCTATCTGTATACCTCAACAGCTAGTCTCAGCCCTGGACTAAGGCAGGATATATCCTGACTCTCTCGTTGATTGTCTTGGCTCTCGTGAAGGCAATCCGTTGTCGCTCTAGTTCGCGGGTGAAAATGACCCAGTTCTCTTTGTGACGAAGGATTACCGGCGGCACTTTCCTAGTATCTTTTCGGGTCGTTGTCTGCTCTATGGCTGCAGGGCTGTCCGTGAACTCTTCTAAGGTTTGGAACACGTTGTAGGTGGACGGCGGCGTAGACGGGAGACCTTCGGTGTCTTCTTCTGGGTCTCGAAGCCCTCATCAGTGGATCCCCGACTGGGGTCATCAGTACCGGGGCCGCGTTGACCGTCGACAGAGCCGAATTTTTGAATTTTTTTTTTTAAATTAGCTTATGCTAAATTTTTATCAATGTTGCTCGATTAGATCCCAACTTTAGAATTCTAAATTTCTTATCCCACGTTACTTTATAACATAAGAATCTGTACGATTATATTTCACCAGTAAGTTTTCGTAATGCTTTCTTCAGGCAATAGCCATTCTCGATGTTGAAAGGATGCGTCAGTGAATAGAGATAGATATTGAAGCGCCAAACAATGTAAATTTTACCACAACTTTCAAGTGACTACAGAATTTTTGCGGTACGTCGATGGGTTTGCCACATTGATAACGTTAAATAATATGCGACGATGCCAAATTTTCTACACATGTGTATTGTCAACTTTGACTTGTTTTGAAAATAACTTTTTACACAAACAATCCGATATAGATGTATTAATTAATTGGATCCGTTTCCAAACAACTGCGGTTTAAACACGTAAATCATTCCTGTAATAATTAAGATTTGTACCCCAAAAATGATTTATTAATTTGGGTGATTATAGTAGTGTTACTGAAAGCGATAGTTCACAAGATAAGTTATTGGCGATGTAATATCTGTAGTTTTATAAACCACAAGGTGTATTGTAACCAAGAGGAAAGCCTGTCATGTCAGTTGTTATGTACTTCGTAATCCGTATAATAAGGTCAAATACCTTTTGTAAATGTCTTGCAATCTGCTAACTTTAAAGTAATATGTGTAGATATTTTAAAAAAAAATTTAATTTAAACAAAAATATGAATAAATTAGAAATAGTCTACTCTGAGGGACTAACACCACTTTATAGCAACAAACTCGTCTTTGCATCGTGATGTACTTTATGATGCCCTCTCTTGACCTTATATACTCCCTTCTAATGTAACATGACACAGACATTAGAAAATCATGATTTTTTTTATGATCGCCAAATTGAAATACTTCTTGCACAACTATGTACATAATTCCTGTACTGCAAACTATGTTGATGAGCTCGTCAGTCTGTTTCTGTTACGTTCGTTAATATGAATACTGTCAAAATATTACTGCGCTTCTTCTGTGAGCTGATTTATTTCTATTAAGGAAAAGTTTAAGTCTGGAGAACAGTTAGAAGTAGAGCGGGCTGCGTTTTGAAAAGAACGCCAATTTGGGAAAAATAATTAAAATTAATTTATGAATTTAGGTATGTTTTAATTCGTTTGTAAAATTTTTCCCTTTAATTTTAAATGCTATAGAACAGAGGCATTTATTTCTTTATTTTTTGTTTTATCGGGGAGGACCCTTGAGGAGTGAGGCGCCAACATGTAGTCTTGCATACGTCACAGATACATCTGTGCACACGTCCAATTATGTTTGAAGGAAAGGCGCTAGGGGCTTTGCGCGCCACAACAACGATTTCAATTTTCTTTGATAATGTGGTTTGTACGTCCCATTGCATTGTCATAATAAAACAGTATGTAGTGCCTGGATTGGGAGTCCTTTAGACTATTGTGCTTCTGGAATGTAGTGGTTTAATTTTCTTTCATCCACTACGGGCTAGTTACACAATCGTAAATTATTTTAGTTCCGTGATTAGGAATTGTGATTGGTGCAATCATTTATCAATTATGTAAATAAGTAAAAAACTGAACAATTATATTTGTTAATCCGGCAGCTGGCTTAACCCCATTTATGCAACCGGCCCAAAGTATCACAGCTTTGACCGACATCATCAGTAAATATGGCGGTCATTGCTCATCATGCATGATTCGCTAAATGTGACGGTAACGGGCTTATTTAATTCATTAGGTCCATCAAACTAAAACATATTAGTAAATAACATAATGCCCTACCTATGTATAAATGTTAGATACCAGGCAACGATCATTAGTACTCGTATTACTTGTTATGTAAGTAGGTATTTGATTTTACGTAATTATTATACCATTATTGGTTTTAATAATTAAACTTTGAATATTAACTAAAATGAGAATCTCATTTAGAAATTAGCAGCGCTATTTAGTTAGGTGATTACTTCGTTTTTAAAGCACTAAGCTTTTTAAATAAACATCGTGGAGAAACACTTACAAGATACCATATTAATAACAGTGCTCTTAAATGTATTCGTTGTATAATCTGAAAGTAAATGTAAAACTGGGCATTGTATTACCCGAGTATCAAGTGAAGTTAAGTTTCCTGCATTTCTGAAATATTACACTGAAAGTGCAAGATAGCACTAGCTCATAATCGGATATATCTAGTAAGAATTTCAGGAATGGTTCTAAAATTTCCGTTTGAAGGATTATTTCCAATTTAATCACATGCAGGTACATGAATTTTAAATTCATTACACGAAAGCTCGCTCTTTGTGAGGTAACTAAATAAACAACGGTAAGGAACACTAATTGTAAACTAATTAAATCGTGCAAGATTTACGATAGTCTCAAAAATAATAACTGCTTAAATTGTCTCAGCACACATGAATTTGCATTAGTTACACACACTATAAATTCTGGTATTAACACTTGGTAGGTTCAATTTCAGTACATTTCACTTAATCTCAGTCCTTAATTCTACCTAAAAATAATTTTGGCTCGATCAACTGTTTTCCTAATTACCAGAGCATTGAATTTTTTAATTGCATTTAAAAACTTTTGTAATTTAGACATTTAGAGAATGCAATTTATTAGCATTTCAAGATTTTATATCATACATTTACGTAATGGATGCGAATACTACACATTACGCTTGCGTTTAATAACCTTCACTATTTTAGTAATGGAGTAACTTTAATTGCACTTTGTTAACTAACACAAGTGTTCAGTAATAAATTTGAGTGCAGTTTCTTACTACTTGGCTATTAATAAACATGATTGTTTTCAGTTTACTTACGCTCTACATACTCCCACAATACATACGGTGCCAACATTTTTTTTATGTTAGGTGAAGTAACAAAATCATACGATACGTGCTTTTATATATATATATATATATATATATATATATATATATATATATATATATATATATATATAATACAATAAAGAATCACTTTTGTAAACACTTATATTTCAAAATTTCAAAATTAATCCCACTAAATTCGAGATTTCAAACGTCAAGCTTTTTACAATAACAATCTACTTCGATTATAAATGAATCGCAAACCTCATTTAATCCAAAAAAATTTACTTTAAAACCCTGTTTAATGATTTATTCAGGCATCTTGTCTTTCCTTTCTTCTTAAAGGTCCTTTATGTGGTATGCTTTGCTTAATTACTTTAGATGTATTAAAAAGAAGCTTTTACTTGAAGTGTATGAGAAGGAATACATCAATATCCTTTATACCGTTTCGTTTATACAGACATCCACCATTTTGTAAAGGCAAAAACTGATTGACTCATTCCTTATGGATGGATAAATCAAAATTAATTTTATTTTGTCTTATAGGGTGATAAATAAGTTTTCTTTCATGTAAGCCACGTTTCCGTTACATAAAGTAAATAGTACTATTACGTTGTCATGGACGATTACGCTCACATTGAATAATAACCAAAAAAACGATATTAAATAAGATGTTTGAATGAAAGGTAACTTACCTTATTTGTTACGCGTCTATTTAAACAAGGTAAGATACATGAAAATGTAAACTTTCACCATTATAACATAAAATATTTCGCTTTTGGGTTTTTAAATGATGTATTTTTATATTTATAGTTTTCATAAATCTATACGTTTCGATAACAATGACAGTTATCGTCCTCAGTAAATGGTAATTGCTTTAAGATTCATTGTGTCAAAATATATTTATGAAATATGAAAAAGATGAAAACGCAAATATAAGCCTGCGATTAATATAACACTTTAATAAACGTAGAAAGCCAACTATGGAATCTAATTTTAGTAACTAATAGATAGATCCTTAATAAAATTAAATATTAGTAAACTGCTTTGAAGATTTAATCAAATTATGATGTAAGTGTGAAGTTGTGAAAAACTTTAATTTGAAATTGATAAAAGCATTCACAAATAGAAACTTGGCATACAAAAGAAATAGTGTTTTGTTAATAATTGTAAGTGTTATTTTACAATTTCAACTACATTTGTTAAATTAGAGTGCTGTGGTAATTTATCCTATAATTGGTGAAAACTTTATTTCAAGGGTTGAGAAAAAACACAGCAACAAACCTAGACATACCAAATATTGTGCCTTTTTTAATTATAAGATTCCCAAAGCTATTTAAATGGAGACCTTCTTACCTATTGAAATTACTAGTATGTTTGCATATCTCAATAGCTTCAGGTTGTAAACGAACGTAATAATGGTTCCATATTGTCAAATTGAATGTCATAATTTAAATTATTTAAAGCATGCTCAGCTACCGCAGATTTCTGTGGTTGTCTTAATCTATAAGATCTCATCTGTTCTTCACGTCTTGTATCTTGTATCGTTACGTTTTGTGATTCCAATGTATACTTTTCCACAAGAACAAGATAACTTGTACACTCCGGAAGATGATAATTGGATTGAAATATTTTTAGGTGAGCATAAATATTCTTTAATTTTTCTTTGTACGTTTATTAAACTGTTATATTAATAACAGGTTTATATTTGTGTTTTCACCTTTTTCATATTCCCTAAATTTGTTCTAACATATTAAACAATTCTTAAAGATATTACCACTTCTGGGGACGATAACTGTAATTGTTCTCGAAACGTATATATAAAAATACACCATTTAAAAACCCAAAAGCTACAGTATTTTAGTTAAGGTAAGATACAGTTACATTAACTTAATTTTTAAGTACTCTTCAAAATTAAAAAAAATTCAGTACAGTTAAATCTGCCGTAATTTATAAAATATTGTTGTCAGTTACTGAAACGAAATCTGTTTTAATTTAAAATTTCAAAATCGTTTTTTGTACTTATGACTTAACCACACATTTTAAATAATTAGATATCGAATAAAGTGTATTTGAGTTAAATCGATTATTAAAAAGGTAAAAACAAAAACAACGCTAGTTTTATTCTCATTAAAATCGACTATCCGAAATTTTTAAGAGTTCTCTTAAATTAAAAATTATTAAACTAATTAATAAATTAATGGCCAGTACTTTCATTCTTGGTTGATGATTCTATGATTAATATACAGGGTACAAATAAAATATATAGGGTACTGTGTAATGTTAAGTGGTACGTTGACCAGGGTTTTTACTTTTCTTCAGCGCGTGAAGCGCATAGTTATTGGTTGATGTGATGTTATGGTATGCATGTTGACATCGTGTTCTGATGTTTACCCGAGCAAGGAAAACACCTCCTGACCGTATGTAAAGATCACTCTCCACAAATCGCTTACAGTTTCTACCTCATTGAGTGCCGCTGCCACTTTTCGGAAGACAGGTGAGACATGGCGAGTGTTCGGTACTTCCGCTTTCCCAACATCACATGTCGTCGCCTTGGTGTAACTGATACCGGTTCGTGCTGGCCTTGTCCTCTTCGGTCGCTGTGGGAGTTCCATCTTGTTCCATGCCGTGGGTCGAGGGAACTTCGGGTATATCGGGGCTCGTGCCCCGCAGTTTACACATTTCGCCATGTCGGTGTCGTGTTTAGTATATTGACTGCTGTGGTGATCAGCGGTGCACTTGGCACAGCGTACATTGGCCCTGCATCAACGCTGCGCATGACGAAAACTCAGATACCGGCCCGATGCCAGTTTTCCTCTCTAAGTCCTCGACAGTGACGTGTAGACGGGCGACGTGCTCTACCTCCCGGATCTTCTTAGCTTCTTCTGCGGACGATAGCTGTACCAGAATAAAAGGAAATTAGCGTCCTCGGTATTTGATCCTAGAACAATAGAAACCGTGAAAACCAGGTCGGTGTAGATCTGAACACACGCCTCTTTCGGGGATTTCTACCGGCAAGCCACATATAACTTTCTTAAACAAACCATCCCTCTTGATCTGATAAGTATGATACGGTATATCATGTCTATCCATGAAACTCGTTAACCTACCTCGGTTCTTGGTAGAGGCAGGCTGAATCTGGATTCCCCCGCTGACAGCCTTGGCTCGCCTAGTGGTAATTAGATTAGATTAGATTAATTAAAGATAATAAGAATAGTCACTTCTTTTTAAAGACAAATTAACCGGTGCGGGTTTGCCGTGGTAGTGACAATAAGGTACAGCTTTCTTTCGATTTTATAAATGTTATACATTAATACATGTAAAAATTAAACATTTAAAAATATGGATTACAACTGGAATACAAAAAATATTCAAGAACTAAACGAGAGTTAAATGAAACATTAAAATATTTCCCTAGTAGATTCATGCGCAATTGTTCTTAAATTGGCAACTTTGTTGTGTGGTAAATTAAGAAGTTCAGTAATATCCAAATGACAGATAGTCTTGCAATTATTGTTAATGAATTTAATTGGCACAAGAACTGCTAAAGATATGACTCTGTCCAAGCTAAGTGTCTTTAAAATGAATAGCCGTAACTTCTTCTTTGCTCTGTCCACTCCAGAATAGATTCAAAATGTTATACCTAACCTAAACAGTACTTCATGCCTAGGTATTGATGATATTCCTATATATTTTTGCATTTTTGGATGGGAAACATAATTTGGATCTTTTTTTATTGAAACTATACCATACCCATCTATTGCGGTTTTTGAGAAAAGAATTATTTTCCGAAATTTTGACAGCTGGTTGACGTTTAGAAAATGGACTGTAACTCCTATTTTGATTGAGATAAAAAGTTAAAATCCAATTAAGTTTTTAGCTTTTATCGTTATGCATTTTTTAAAATAAAACATCTTTACCTAAATTTATACTTTTCAGCTAGAGTAAAAAATGCAAAAAAAATCTTTTTTTTTTTAATGAAATGCCCTATTTCTTGTTACGTAATCGAATTGGCGATAAGATTTGCTACAAAGTGATATGGCACCTAAATCAAACTGTTATTTCCAAAAAACGGAAAGATTTAATTCCTTAGCCATTACTTCCAGAATGCTATGAACGGTTGCTGTGGATACGAGAAATAACTGTACAAATGTCAAGTTTTTAATGTTAGTGACTTAGTACTTATCTCTTTAATGCCTTAAAATAATGTTTATACGAATGAAGACATTCTTAATTTATTTTTTATACACGGAGAATGCTACAAGATTGTTAGTAGAACTTGCACAATATTGAACAATATTTAACGATAGCTGATGATTCAACTCTCCTTCGTCATCAACTATAATTTTTGGTCAATTTAACACTTGACCAAATCGTCCAAAGCGCACAAAATTTGCTTCTGTTCTTCTAAATTTACTTTTTGTCATCGGAGGTAAATGTGGATAGTTTTCGTTAAATATTGTGCAAGTTCTCCTAATAAGCTTGTCGCATTTTCTATGTATAAAAAATAAATTAAGAAAATCTTGATTTGAATGTAACGTTATTTTCGTTATTGTTATCAATTTTCACTCTTTTTAGCAGTAATATTATGGCACTTAAGGGATAAGTACTAAGTCACAAACATTTAAAACTTGGCATTTGAAAAATTATTTCTCTTATCCATAGCAACCATTCATATAATTCTTGATATAATGGCAAAGGAACTGAAATTTCCTTTTTTTTGGAAATAACTCTAGAACAGTTTGATTTAGGTGTAACAACTAGCAAATCTTAACGCCAATTCGATCGCGTAACAAAATTCCATTAAACAAAATAGATATTTTTACATTTTTAAAAAAGTATAAATTTAGGCATTATTCTCAGGCAAAAATTTTTATTTTAAAAAATGCATTCGATGAAGGCATCTTTAAAATACAAACTTAATTGGATTTTATCCAATCCAAATAGGGATTCCAGTCCATTTTGTAAACGTGAACCAACTATCAAGATTTCGGAAAATAATTTTTATCTCAAAATCCGTAATGGTATAGTTTCAATAATAAAGATTAAAAGTTTTGGTATCCATCCAAAAATGCAAAAATATAAAGGGTGTTCCATTGAAGATAACAAAGTAGACGGCGACCTCCGGTATTACCGGAAGCGCTAGAAGTCTGAAAATATTTTGGTTGAAGAGAACGCAGTCAATTATACAGTCCGCGCGGCCAAAGAATGCCTCGTGTCGCGCATGGATGTTCGTGCATTCGGCCGCACTCGTTAACGCAATAGCGACTTAAAGCATTACCAGTGGCGTCGGTGTCGCGTTTTCAATTATTCGTCACCAAACCACAAGCAATTTTAAAATATTTTATTTATTTGAATTACATATGGACAGTAATAGTTTAAACATTTATAAAATAAAAACATTACCATGTTGACAAGTAATAAATTTTATATTTGAATTACAAATGAACACAACAGTTTAATCGTTTATGAAAATCAAAAAAGTTCGATTTTTAATTATAGAAACAGAATAGGCTGTATTTTAAGAGTATTATTCAGGATATAAAAAAATTATGATATTTCTTAGGTAATCAATTTTTATATTTCCATACACTTTGGGGAAAAGTTACTCAAACGGCGATAATTACCTACCATAATAATATTAAATAATACTAACAAATAAGTCACACAATCATTCATCACTAGACCAGCCACTTTCAGTTTCTGAATCGTCCTCCAAAGGACCCTGCACACCTCTTATGGGTTTTTAGACCACAGTCAAATTTAATGAAATTTTAATATGTTATAGACTAAAAGTATTTGAACAATATTTGTTATTGGACCAACTTAATATAATGGCTAGTTTTTGATATACAGGGCGTTAAAGTAATAGTGCCTAATAAGAATAATGGCTGTTCAGTGGGTTTTAACATTGATATACGCAAGTGTTACCATTACATATTATACTTTTTTGTAATTTTTATTATTCTGTACTTTCTAACATTTTATACAGGGTGTTTCAACAAAAATTAGTATTAAATATGATTATTTACATGATAAAAAGTGGAACTTATACATAAAATAAACAACCTAATATTTACATGATTTATATACAAGAAAAGGAACATTTAGACGGCAGCATGTTTGTTTAAAACATCTTGAGTAGCGGCTAGCACTTTGGTTTGCGGTAGCCTAATAACTTCTTCGTGCCTTGCATAGCCTAAAAACCAAATAACTGCTGCTATATGTGCACACATTCCTATAGTTCGCGCTCCTGTTTTGCATTGGCAATAGTAGCTAAATATTGGACCATCTTCTTGTTCAGCATCATTATCAGGAACATGGTTATAGCTAATGATTATTTGATATTTAATTTGATTTCTATGTCTAGATCTAATTCTAAGCCGAACGAGATTTAATTCGTTGAACGCCGTATCAATTTCGAAAAAATGGTTGCCCAGTTGGTGATTGTTATCCTGTATGTAAGAAGGTGCTAGTTTAAGTTGGAAAGTTCCGTAAGTTATGCGTCTTAAATGAACTATATTTAGAACTGGAAAATTTTCTAATTGGTTTTGTTCTAAAGGTGCCCATCTGCCGTGCTGCCTCAACAAGCCTTCATTTTCCGCTCTAGCTTGTACATGATTAGGTTCGTTTACCATTTGAAGCATTTCTTGTGGTAGTTCTTCATTTGCTTCTTCCATATGTAATGGTGGATGGCAGCGGTTTATTAGGGCACAGGCAACACGGAAAAACGTCCGCAAATTGGGTATTTGGGCAATTGAAAAGCAGTTACGAAAAATTTTAAATATTGACTGAACGTGTCCGTTTCGAGCTTCTACTACCCACCTTTGCTTAGTAATAATTCTGCTAGCGTTGGCTTCTACAGTTGGCAATTGATGTCTACCTTCTAGCGCTGGTGGAATTTGCACAGATATGCCAATATTATTTAAAAATTCCCGAGCATCTCGGTAGCCTCTATCCACAATCACAACATCGCCAGGTTGCAGCCAGTGTCTTAGTTCTTGGTCCTGATTATATTGGTATCTTAATATACTCGCATCATTATTTCTTGGATCGGAAAAGTATGGACCATGAACATCCAAAACATATCCATCTGGGGCAACAACTAGCACTGGCTTAACAAGATGGCAATGTTTGTGAACTGAATAGGACTGCCTGAGGATCTGAAAATTTTTGCTACGCTCTATGTTAACATAAGTGGCATCGATACAAATAATGGCTTTTGGGTTTTCAGGTTCCTCATTAAATAACTCATTTGCAAATCTGGTAACGTGTTCAGCAATAAATTGGTTACGGTTTATGTGACGAGGTCCTAAATTCTGGGGCACAAAATTATTGGATAATGATTCCTTAACTTTTTGAATTGCCAATGAGACACCCTGTCTGCTACCATAAGAAAACATCGCCGGTAAAAACGTGTCTGAAAGTCCTTGTCCTTGGTAATTTACATAAAAAACACAGTAAATCTTTTTTTTAACTTCTCTCCTTCTTCCGTAAATATTAACATTCGCACAAAGGTTGAACAATTCCCGAAATTGATCCCTGTTTAAGGATGACAGCGCACTTAGCTCCTCATCACTGAAATTATTTTTATCCGAAAAAGTTTCATTTTTTGTGTTACTTTCTCGTATTGTTGTCAACAACTGATCCAACTCTGCCCCTTTTAAATTGTATGGCTTTTTAATGGACCTTATACTATTTTCTAATGGAAAAAGTAATAAACCATTCGCATCAATATGGACAGGACAAACCTTACAAGTACGAGGTATGTATACTCCCTTTCCCATAAAAATATTTGTCCTTGCCTGTCCTGATAAATGTTGAATATTTGCAGCATTATTGCATATTAAACAATGATTAGCACTATATTTTAGAGGAAGCTTCATAATTGTTGGATCTGGATCATTTTCATAGACCTGAATTTCATGTATGATACCTTCATTGCAATTTGTACATAGCCTGGTATTACCATTTATGTCCATTGGCGGAAGTGAAAGTTCCTGTCGTCTTCTCTGAGCAATATTTATCTTCTGGTCGGCATTTTGTCGTAAAATGGTCATTTGTCTGGGATTCCCCACTATTTCACATACATAACACTGAAAGTTTAATCGAAAAGCCATTTTAATGGCTTTAAGGAAACTTAGTTACAGGTGACATTGTCATTTTAAGTAACTGGTTGTTATTAACAATCGAAAGTGTAGATATGTATCAGGCTTATGGCCATATCTGTAATTTTTAATAGTATTAACTACTAATTTTTATTAAAACACCATGTATAGAATGATAGAAAGTACAGAATAATGAAAAAATACTAAATAGTATAATATGTAATTGTAACACTTGTGTATATCCATGCTAAAACTCACTGAAAAGCCATAATGCTTTTTAGGCACTACCACTTTAACGCCCTGTATATCAAAAACTAACCATTAGATTAAGTTTGTCAAATGACAAATATTGTTCAGATAGTTTTAGTCTATAACATACTAAAATTTAATTAAATTTGACTGTGGTCTAAAAACCTATAAGAGGTGTGCAGGGTCCTTTATCACCAGTTTTTCGAATTGTACGTCAATCAGTATTTCGTTCTCTAAATATTTTGTTCCTGGTCGATTACCTTCTTACAGCACTTTTGCCAGTTTCCTTGAGTAACAGCCGCTAATTCTTCTTCCAACAATCTTCTAACGTGGTTGAAGTTAAAGGTGGTATTTCTCTTTGCAACATTATTTTTCACTTGAGCCCAAATCAACTCAATCGGGTTTAAGTCCCGGTGATAGGGAGGCAGTCGCAGCACCGTATGTCCTTCATTACTTAATATACAATCAAACTTGTACGTTATATGTTCCTTTTTGTGTAGCTTAATTATTTCATAAAGTTGTGGTCTGTACATCAAAGGAGTGAACGGTATCTTTTTCTCTATTAACCACTTCACCATATCTGCCTTTTTCGAATTACTTGTTGGAGCACGTTCCACCTGAACATTATGGTACGGCGCATTATCAATAACCAAAACCGATTGTGGGGGCAAGTTTGGTAAGAGTTTCTACGTAACCATTTTTCGTAGTTGCTGATTTAAATATCAGTAAAAAACTCATTTTACGTCCTGCATGTACCACAATCATTCTTGGTCCTTTGGAAATTGCAGACAGCAGTCCGTTAGTTGTGCCATCACTCCACGACGTTGATTGTGTGTGTGTGTGTGTGTGTGTGTCCACTATGAACATATGTTTCGTCCATGTAGATAATTGGACGATTTAATTCTCGGTAGAATTGAATTTTTTGTAAGTAATTCTTAGAGCTCTTATATCGTTCTTCTCTATTAAAAGTTTTCTATTATTCTCAGTTCGATGCCATTGAAATCCCAGGTCTTTTAATATAACACGTAAAGATGTAGCACCGCCGTGCCAACCTAAGTCATTGTGGAGTTTATCGCGTAGAGCAGGAATTGTCACCCGTGCACCCTCGATCTTGTGAAAATTATATACTATATTGCGAAAAAAGCTCTTTTCGAAATCTTCCAAGTCGGTCACAGGAGACGGACGTGGGCGTTTCTTGCCTCAAGTTGAAAATCTTGGTTTTCCCTCTTTTGTTGGACCTTCACCCTCTTTAATAATATTTGCCACTGATCTAATAGACACTTTTGATGCTTCAGACACGGTTTCTTTTAATTGTTTCAAGGGATATGTGGGGTGTAAGTTTTTCAAATAACTGTACACATTATATATCACCTCACGCGTTTGACCACTTATTACTTGGCCACTTTTTCCTAATGTAGAACACATATTTCTACACTCGCTTTTAAATCACAGTTGAAAACGAACTAACTACATAATAAAAACATTTTTGAATATTTGCTAATCTTTTGTTAATGATATTAAGGATGTCAACTATTAGGATTTCTTTAATGAGAATTTAAGCAAATTGCCATTAGCATTACATACGCCGCAAAACTACTTATTTATTTTACTATGTATTGTGAAAGCATTTGTTGTTTATACATATTTGTCTAATAAATTTGACTATTATGAGCTTTAAAATTCACATAGAACACGAATTGGTTCACTGTCGTTTTGTTGCAATAATTGTAATAAAGTTAAATTAACAAGTACCTGATTCTAAATGTTCAAGTTTTTATTTTGGCCGCAACCCCATAAACTTGTAATGAACCATCTCGCTGAGACACCCTGTATAACAATTTAACAAAATACATAGCGATATTACAGTTAAACGATTTCTTACGGAAACTACTTATTGCCTTTCTTTAACGTTGAGACGATATTAAAGAATATCCTTGCACAGAATAGCATACATAGTTGTGTTTTAGCAGTTTTCACATTTTCTGCAATGCAACCTTCGTGTGCTTTCCGCACTCGGATGACAAACCACAGTTATGCACACTTAACATATACATTAGTACAATAATACTATATGTTAAATTAATCACACAGGAATGTTGTTTTGCATGTATTTTGGTACTATAGACTCTGGGGAGTTTACTAAAGCAATATTTAATGTTTTCATCATAAAAATGCTATAAGGTACTCACAAAGTATGCTGCTCGATTGTGAAATAATCTCCAAATTCAAACGCTCTCTCTCACATTAATAATGGTTAAACCTGTATAACTAATTCATATAAAATTTTTATGTATTTGTAATGAAGTTACTTAAAATCATACACGTAGAAAAATTGTTTGTTATCCCCAGAAGATTCTTTTCTGCCTATATACTGAAGATACTTTTAATTAACGATCACGTAATCGTTATTTTAAAAAAAATCAGGTATGAAAGCATTTTACGACTAATTTTGTGATTGTGTTTAATTTACCACAATGTAAAATTCAAATATTTCAGCTTATAATTATATTTATTACGTTTAATTAGGAAACCGCAGTCGCTTTAAAATAAATTAATCTGATTTTTATCACAGTGGCATTAATCAAAGGTAATTTTTGTCAGTTGTATCCATGAACAGTGTAGAATTGAAGCTTTTCAGTTGTTTTATAAATAATAGCACAATTCGCTATTGTATTTAGTGCAATAAAAATACATTCCATGTTGTGAAACCCTGAATTCAGTACTTTTGTTGACTTCATCTAAAAAATGTAAATAATTGTAAATAATTCCTTACTGTAATGACAATAAGTATAAAAAAAAACGTGAAAGCACATAATAACATAAACATTAAAGATCAGTCGCATTTCTGATAATGAAAAATCTTAAGTGCATTTTTGACCAAGGGGTTCCTTCATCCCTTGTTCAAAAATGCGCTCGATAGTACGAATCTTGTTTTTTAACCCAACTGGTGCTTTTAATATAGCAATCTAATAAATTAAGGTCCGGTCTTTCCATCTCCTTTATGCATAAGTTCCAACGATACGATTGTCTCAACAACATATTCCAAGGATATTATTCGCCGATTAAATTTATTAGGGAATGGCTAATAAGCTATTCGTTTCTAACTTAATTTACCACGGTTGAAAATACAAAGTACTTATCGTATGATGGTCACTTTGAATCTAGTAATTACAAAAAAAATTTTGTCACTCGACCAATGTGCACTACTCTAGTTTAGTTTTCTGAATAAGCGATATTAGCAGGAGCGGGAGCCCCGACAGTGAAGCCGTTGTTCGTGTTCTGGAATCTTTGGATAATCTTTCAATTTCTTTTTCTGGTACAACCCCATAGTTGGTTTCAGGACTTGTTGATAAATCAATAGTTTGTTATATACCGACAAAGCTGAACCCATTAACCAATACAACTTCAAGTATTTCAGCTTTAAATCTTTACATGTGGTATCCACCTGGGTTTAGCGTCAAGCGTCATGTCAAGATATTTAGCTGTATTCTCGAGCGAAACCACTTGGTTGTTAATATACATTGGCCAGTGCACGATTTGTTTGTTGGTAAAATCGATATGATTTGGTTTCATTTAATTTAATATGCCGCTTAACTGTCCAGCGTTGTACTTTGTCCATAGGTGTTTAGAGCTTTCGTATTGATTCGATATTGTTGTCGTCAATAGCCAGGAGTACAGTGTCGTCTACAAATACAGCAATGACGTTTTGGCTAAATGTAGACAAGTCACTAGTGTAAAGGAGATAAGGGATTGGTCCCAGTACACTACCTTGTGGCAGATCTCCCTAAATTTTCCTCAGATCGAAATATGCCCCTTCTTGTTTGATCCTGAAGAATGGGTCGAACATGTACGATTCCAAGATTTTTCTGTACTGGACAAGAAGCAGCATCTTGGGTTAGTGATGCAGTTTTCCACGCCAAACTTTGTGGAAAGCCTGTGCCACATCCCGGAACATTACCAAACAGACTTTCTTTCTTCTATTGGCAATAATCTTGGTAATTCTGTGAACCTGATCAATCATAGAGTGTTGATTCCGAAATCCAAATTGATGATCCGGAATGAGATGCTTTTTTTTAATTTGTTTAATTATCTCCAGTAGAAGTTTCTCGAATAACTTGGACATAATAGGCAGTAGAGATAGTGATCTTGTCTAGTGAGATAATTTTCCAGGCTTTGGAATCATGATTACTTTTCAAAGCTGTGGTACATATTGAAGTCTAAATGAGGAATTAATTAAATTAGTCATTTTAATTCAAACTTTTCTCGAAAGTTCTCTAAAAAATTGTTTCCTGATCAGATCATATCCACGAGGTTTTCTCGGGTTAATAATAGTTTTAATCTCTTTTTTAATTTTGGTTAAAGTGGGTCGAATTTTCATTTCTTCTTGCCCTACGATATGCAAACCAAACACAGGAGTGTTCTGGCTTGCATTAATAATGCAATCTTTTGCGAATACTCTAATTGGTCGTGTTTGCTTATACTCATATGTGTGGAATATTATTTCTGCTTGATTCAATTTCATCAATATCTCATATAATCCTTTACATGATTTTACCTCATGCACCATGACAGGAGGTCGATTTGTTTGTTCTTTTTTTACTGTGTAGTACTCATTTTACGTTTCTTGGTGTTATATTTTACTACGATCCATTCCCTCGCTTTACCAAGCTCTTATTCGGTTCGAGATAACGAAGGAACTGCTCTTGGGGGTCCTGGAGACCTTCGTTTCGCAGATATAGTCAGTTTGATTTTTACACAGATATATTTAAGTTTATCAATCTGCTTCTGTAAATGAACAGTTACCGACCGCGCCCAATAGGTTATTTTTATTATTGGATTCCTGGAGCATGGCTACAGCAGTGTTCCATCAATTGACCGCGCACTACATTGTGAATATAATTTCTGTTCCCTTTGACCTGGAATTGCGCTTTAGTGTTGCTGTCTGAGAAAATACTCAGACCTTGGCATGCGCATAATAATACTTTATTTTGGTTTATAATAAATTAGCACTTTTTTTGTAATCAACACCATATCACTTCATTGCTATCGCACTAGTGCGTCGACCCGACGGACGGCGGAGTTATCGGCTATCGCTTACGCTCTGATATCGCACTCACCCACCTATTTTCCGCATCTATCAGTTGCAGTGTGTTCGGCCGATACGCTTTGAAAGTCAAATGAATACTATAGTACGAATCTAATACTCAAAACCCGAAGGCTATACGAGATCTCGGTCGATCTATTAAGGGCGTCAGAACGAAGGACCAATCGCCCGACTGTTAGTGAAACTATAATCTCCTTTTTGGAAAATCAAAAATGCGCTAATGCGACAATAATTTTTATTATATGCTTATGAATGTCTCTATATTAATTATTTATTCGTACGATTATTGACTTATGGTAGGTTGAGTACGACCCATAAATGAAACAGTGCACATAAAAGTTCGGCATCCGAAATTCGCCATCGATCACTAACTCGCGTTAGTTGTTGATTCTCGAGGTGATAAAAGCTTGCAGGTTTAATTTAATATATTTATGTTAGAAAACAACCAAGAAAAAGATTTTGAAAAATCCCAAAGATTTTTTGAAATCTACCAAAACATGCATACATACATACACCAGCAGACAGAGCGATCGCTAAAGGCTCAGTTCATTCACCTAATAATTGAAGTATTGGCAGGGAAATAATAAGGGCATAAAACGACAAAAAAATGCGCTACCTCAATAGCAGTGAAATTGACCACCGAATGCGCTACGACTTATGGACAAAATATTAACATTCTTTATCTTCTCTTTTCTTTGTCTGTAGCAATTTAGATTTCATGTTGCCATTGAAATAAGGAAACTGGCTCCGTCCGAGATCTACAGTACGTTTTTTCCTGTTAACAATAATCAATAAATTAGATCATACTCTTGCGTCGCGGACTGGCAAATCCCTGTCCCAAAGAGGCTGGCCACCAAAGAAAGTCTAGTCCAGTGACTAGAAAAATGGGAAAAATATTTTATAATTAAATTCGCCAAGAAAACCTCAACGAAAATACCTCCCAAAGTTCTCAATATGATCACTAGAGGGCGTAGTTATAAGGGTAGAACCCTATAAAGTACTATTTACCATCCAACCTACATGTAGGTATAAAAGGATATGCAATCGACAATTTTTCCACTAACTTAAGATTGATTTATTACCTCGTTGTGCGCGTGTGGTGGATGCGTGCTTGCGTGCGTGCGTACGTTACACGATGACTTAAGAATGATAAAATGTACTTTCTTGAAATTTCTTATTTAAGCTTGATCTCATTTCTCCTGGAGCTGATTAGATTTAAGGAGAAATCCAGCGGTGGCTAGGTGGGTTTATTTGGCACAGTTTCTAGTTTTTATCAAATATTTCTGAAAGGGCTGCATATTTCAAATATACAAAAATTCCGTTATATATATATATACTTTATAAGAAAATTTGTAAACATATTTTTTGAAGATAATTTAATTTTACATAACTTTTCTTTATAAAGTTTTTAAATACGAAGTCAAATAAGCCTTAAAAATTGTTTAAAAGAGAAACGAACGGCTTTGAATTTTTTTCAAGTTAGCATGTATGTCTATTGACCTCTATCTGGCATGAAAGTGTTAACGTCCGTCTGACATAGATAATTGTTAGTGCTTTTGTAATGTTGCCTATTTTCATGATGAACGTATTACAAAGGAAGGTGAATAATTATCCTAAAAATGCATTATTTCCTTTCTTGTTATTTCAACTAGATTCGAAGATCGTCTGTTGTTCCATACGATCCATTTTTCCATAGCATGCTAAGTTTTATTTCTATGCAATTAAACCGATGCTTCCGGTGCGTTACCAATATTTATACGTAGGTTGAAAGTAAGCACTAAGATACCATTAGAAATTATATCAAGTAGGGTTATGTGAGAAATTACATTTTTAATCATATTTCGAAAACGAAAAAAAATAGCAATACAAACATTTACAAAACGTATTAATCATTGGTGTGTCATTCTAACTGCCACCATTAAAACGTCTGATGGCCAACCTTATTGAACACACGGTATATTGTTCCTCTTCAGTACTCAGTTTTAATAGGAAACTAATTGTAAAAGTTAATTTTCCACAGATTTAAGGAGAACAAGGGATGTATTAATCCGTTGCACAGACAATGGTAGTTTTAAAGGAATGTAATGTTAGGTAATTCCGAAGTCCATACTAAACGGAGTTTATTGCTTGTGCTCCAGACTTAAATGTGTAATGTACCGTTCAAACAATAGTTAAATATTCTTGATTGTATTCCTTGTTCATTACCAAAATAAAATAATGAATACAAAAAGTAATTTTCTTTACATTTCTAGATACATTTTTATGAGAGTAACAAACTTAATACCGATCATGATTTTTAAATAGCTCCTTCTTATGCATTGTACTACACTTCCCATTTTTCGGAAAGGTATTATTTACTGTTGGTCCAGTGAAATCGGTAATTTAGACGTTTTTTTTATTCTGTACGCTGCCAAAAGGTTTTTAGTTAAGATGCAAGTAGGAAAGCTATCTAAACAAAATGTTGCTAAAAAGACCATCTCTTATCTTAGAAACAGCACACGAAGTAGCATAACGTTATGAAAATTTCGGGCTAGTATAAGTATTATATGATTATTGCCGTTATGTTTCATACCTAAACAGCATGAGAAATTTTATTTGTATGTAACTTATTAACCTTTGTAAATTTTTTAATTCGAAATATTCATCGATTGTTCACCATTCAAACAACATGATGTATGATGGCAAGCATTTAAGGGATATATTATCAAAACACAGATTACACTAAGTATGCCATTAAGTTTACGAAATACAATACAAAACAAATGTATTTATCATAACCTTACATTACTCTCGTTTCATAATACGCTTGTAAACTCACTTTTGCTACTACATTTATATTGAATTTTTGGTCGTAATAGCATCACTAGGATTAGATTATACATGGCATAATCTTAACCTTCTATATCATTTACTTGCGAAATAAATATTGATTATGTTAAATCCACACTTTTTTTATAATAGAAATAAGTTATTAGGTATATATTAGGTATATATGTTTCTGTTACTAATAAACTATATGTTTATTATAGTCGTCTTCAATCGAACAGTAAAATTCACAAATGACACTAAAACATTCTGTCAAGATTCTAAAATGACTCGTAAAAATGTTTCTCTAATTCAAAAAACGAACACTTTTGTTGTAAAAAGTTATGGTTCGCCCGAGTTGTGTACTACACTGTTTCTACTCCTACACAGTACAAGAGTAACCTATAGGTAATACAGTAACACTTAGTAACTTTTTTTATTACCTTTATATACACGTACCTAATTTTGTAATAAACGATGATATAAAAAATAAATTACTGTATAAATGTATTACACCATTTTATAGTTCATTTCAATTTTCACATTAAAAGTTAGAGGTAAAATTCTAATTAAAAAAATTAGAACTAGTGACGCCACTGATTTGGTTAGTTACCTTTGAATTAAACAAATTAACCCCACTTTATTTATGGTTAATGATGATATGAAACTTTATTTTATTAACAGAAGCTATTGTTCTAAAGTAATGTTAAACTTAAGTAAAGTACTAATGACCAGTTTCCCAAAGGCTGATTAAGAAACATGATTGGTCACTTTTTGACGTTTTGAGAATTTTGACAGTTTAACCACCAATCAGCTTTTATGAAACCACTGATCTATTTTTGTATCTCGATCTATTGAAATTTATTGCAAAACATTTTTCAGTTTACGAAATGGACTATGCATTTTAATACTGAAGTAAATGGCATAGATGTGTGTTTTAATGTCTGTGACGGAGCTACCTAATCACAAATACCACTTTCAATAAATTCTATACTATATTGTAGTGTGTGTACTTAACGAGTACAATGAGCTACTTTACCATTCTTAAAGTCAGCGAGTATGCCTTATTAAAAGGTGAAATGTATGCATTAACCAATTGTAATGGTACTAACTCATGATTACAACTCATAATATACGAAATAAATAAAGTATGATTCTTTAATACATAAAATGAGACCAACTATTATCATTATTGCTATCGATAGTTTCTTTCAACATAATAAAAGCTAACCAGTTAGTTCAGATACTATTTTGCATAAAATGTAATGTCATGTGTGCAACAACTAGGTTACAAAAATTAGAACCAACTAAATGTAAATATTGCAGTGTTACATTAAATCTTAAAAATATAGTACATATTTAATTTTATTATTTAAAAGTACATAAAGTATTTTATTTCAATTAATTAATTTCAGTATATTAAAAAGTAAATGTGAATAAAATAATTGCAAACTAATTTTTACAGATCTAAAGTTCTAGTTATACATTTACTTGGAAGCTATTTATTTGTAAACAAGTGAACGTTATTACGTATACTTGAGATATTAATATTAAATAACCGATCACCAACAATTAACATTTTCACTTTCAAATTTAAATCTTTACAAAAAATTAGGTATTTATAAATTTTACATTTTTGAATATATTTTTGGATTTTAATGTATTAAATACTCAAACAGTTTGAAACGTTTACATATTCGTCAGTGTAATGTGTTAAAATTTTAAGTATGTAGTAAACAATTTTGTCAAATTTGAAAATTAAACATAAACATAGCTGTTAATAAAGTTTGAGAAATATAAGCCAACATAAAATAACTAGATATATATTTAAATTACAAGTAAAACTAAAACTCAAAATTTAGTTATGTTAAATGTTATTAAAATTATTGTTAATTTGGTAAATGTTATGTTAACTTTCGAGAGTTTAATTTATAAATTGCTTAAGATTTTTAATTTATTACCTTATATTAAGCAATATTATTAATTAATTGATTTAACAGTGTAACGTTTTACACTATTATGAGTTATACGAACGTAATTAATTATATTAAAATAAATATTTTATTTATTAATGGTGAAAGTTTACATTTTCAAAATTACGTTTTGTTTCGATCGAGAATACGAAGGTTGTCTCTTACGCACTCTATCACTATATTTTCGTTTTTTTTGCCGAAAATCAGATGTGGATTACAAACATGTTCCTTAGCCACTCAGTAAAACTTATTCTGGTATGTCAGCTTAAGTAAGTAAATGAAAAGCAGTGCAAGTGTAAAAATAATTTTATATATTTTAAAATGACAATTATACCGAAAATATGAATCACAGTGACGAAAAAAACTTTTTTTTTGACATCATACACCAGAAATCAGTATACTAGCAACTGAAGCATCTTTAAATTTAATATACAGCAAATCACGCAATGAGAATCAATCATAATTAAATATTAAATATTAGTAGTAAAACCGTTTTTTTTTCTGAGTGAACATAGAAAAAATATTATATGCATCTCGCGCAAAAAGTGTTCATTGCACACAGGCCGAAAGGCCTCGTTGGATAAAAGCATATCGTGTGTAATAAACACTCACCTTTTGCACTAATTACATAAATAACTATTTTTATATGCTACTTTAGAATTTAGGCTGATTAAGTGTTAATTTTATTATTGGCTTGTTATTTTATATGGATTTGATTCGTGTTGTAGTTTTATATCTACGTTTCAAAGACACTGTGTCGTTTCCTTTTTCAATATTTTATGTATGAAATTTGCCTCCTAGCTTTTGTTATTGTAATTTTAATTGTGTGGTTTGCTTTGTATAATTGGTTCATGGAATTAGTGGCTTCTTCATCTTGAATTTGCTTGGTAGTGTCCTGAATACTAATATGCCGAAATTTATGGTGGACTGACTTGAATTTTCTTGTTTGATGATATACAAATGTACGAAACTCATGAACTATCATTTCGTTTGTTGAGTGCCAATGGACGTTTCTTTATCCCAGTTGCTTCCCAGATGATACGTTTATGGGAAGAGTTCACGGATACCCAAAATTTATTTTCTAATTACAGCTCGTTAGTTTATAAATTTCACTTTGAAAGAGAACGATTAAAAATTACTCATTTCGTAACTTGTGCATTGGCTTATTTTCTAGCTCAATGTTAGAAGCAAAGTAGGGTATCATGCGTATGACATCTCATGAGCTTGGAGCAGCACTCTTGTAACCGTTTATATTTATAATTATAATAAGTATACGATTACTACAAATTTTGCCACATTTATTGGCAAACGTCAACTTAAGTATGTGAAAAGTATACGAAAGGAAATGAATAATTTTACAAATGTATGATCTAGTGCGATCTTCAGATACAATACCACACCATTTTAAAATATCATTGTAACTGTGTAGTAGGCACTCACAACGGGGTAGCGGCAAACAAAAGACCTTCTTGTGCAATAACATCAAACTTATTCTTGTCATATTGGTGTCTAGGTCTCGCTTCAACGTGTTCTCTTCAATTGGAATTTCTTTACCACTAACCAAGTCACAGACTTGTTTGCTTCACAACGTCATTGTTAGAATTGTCTCAATTTTTGGCTGGAATAATAAGCATTGTGGGTAGCATTAACTATATTTCATGACGTGTTTAAAATAAGTTGATGAATCACTTGTAAGCGGTGATTTCTAGGTAAGGTAATTTATGACAAACGTTCATTCATGCTTTTATTAATAATTTTAACCATAGAATCACGTGTTCACGTGTTACGTGTATTACATCTAGCAATATTATCCACAGATAATCGTATGAGGCTATCAAGAAAAAGTACCCAAATTCAAAAGACTGATTCTCATTTACTTTGTATCGCGTTAATGTGGAAAGGTTGTTGTTCGGTGTGTAAGATAGGTTTCTATGTGTCTTTACCTTGTCTAAATTTAATAGGGTTATGAATGTTCTGGCGAGTTTACGTATTGTATCGTTTATGTAGTCTACATACAATCCGTAATCAAACTTTTCGAAACAACGTGATTAAGTTTATATTAACGGTCTAGAAAGTGTAGGTGATAAGGTCGTAATTCTTAATAGAATTGGAACGACGGTGTTTTTAATGTACACAACGGTCCCAACGTCGCCGGTCATTTTTTAAAATTATTTTTTGCAACGGCTTCGATATACGACATCGTCTACTTGGAGCTGGTGTACTTGGTAATCGCCTTGGTACCCTGGCTGACGGCGTGATTGGCAAGTTCGCCGGGTAGAAGTAGTCTGCGATTTGGATCTCCCGAGTGGTGATCGTAGAGCGCTTATTGTAATGGGCCAGCCTAGAGGTCTTGGCGACGATCTGCTCGAAAATGTCGTTCACGAAGCTGTTCATGACGCTCATGGCCTTGCTGCTGATGCCGGTGTCGGGATGAACTTGTTCAGCACCTTGTAAATGTAGATGGCGTAGCTCTCCTTCCTCCTGCATTTCTTTATATGCTGTACTTAGAAATGAAAATCAGTAAATGACTAAATGTTACTAGTAACATTTATTTACCTTCTGTGTCTGTTATGGACTAGTGCTCCGACATCACCAGAGGTTGTAAATATTACTCCTGGCGAATAGTTCCTATGAGCTGTAGTCCTTTCTTGGTGAAAACAGGAACCTGGGTTCTCTAACCCTGCTTAGAGATGTCGTCAACAGGAGGTCCGATTTTTATTACCATTTTTCCCAACGCTTCGTGTATATTTCTTCCCGTACGTTGCTATCAGTTCACATTTGTTCTACGCCGCCCTAAACGGCAGTATATTTTAGTGCCATATTATTACATACCTATACTATCCAATATTAAAAAGAAGCTTAATTCGTTTCTTCGTTCTTGTGAGTAGCATATATCTTTAATCTTTATCTGTTTCTACCCAACTCAATATTTCACGCACTTTCTCGTGTACACAATTGTCATTGTCAACACAATTGAGAAGTAAAACTAGTGTGAGCTAATCCAGGCATTCATTAATATTGTACCCCCATTCCAAAAAGGGAGTAAAGTAGATTTTTGCTTAACTGATACTATTTCATTAATATTATACCCCTATTCCAAAGGGAGTAAAAAGAGAGTTGCTTAACTCATACTATTTGATTAAAATCATATCTTATATAGAGTAGGGGTAGCAAACGATCACGTGTTAAAAATGTTTAAAATTATTCAGGTTGCATCAAAAAATGCTTCAGGAAAAGTAATATTTTCTCAAATGGAACACCCTATATTTAATTTCAGTTTTTGAATTCCTCGTGTTTTATGGTCTTAATAAGTGAGTAGTTTCTCTGTAATTTGAATAATATTTTCAAATGAAAAAAAATCATTTTTTTAATGGCGCACCACGTATATTTTCCTTCCGTTTTGTTAAAGATTAAAAACCGTTTCCTTTTTTGTATAAATACCCCAATAGTTATCCAGTAATTTCTATTTCTCCAAACAGCTCCGTATTCGTATTACAATATGAATCGAGTTGCCATGAAAATCAATTTTTTGTGACATATATGTGTCAAAATAAAACGCATAATAATAATTTTGATAAATTTCGTTTTGATTGTGGTAATTTTGAACATGGACTACCCTACATATGTTGATTGACATGTAAATTTTAATTTAAATTCAGGTTTCCACCAATGGTTTTTTAATTGTCTACTTCATTTATCATGACAGGTTTTTATACTATTTATTCTATAGCAGGTTTAGGTTTTCTAAACAGACAACAGTCTATTTTTAGGGTCAGATAAATAGGTGATGGTTAGATCAGAATGGTGCTTTGTTGCAGTAGCAACTGAGCACCGATGATACTTTTATTTTGACACGTGTCCTTTCATCGCAATATCTGAATAACAATAAAAATAGGTATAGACATATATACCAATACTGAAAGGTCTTTTAAGCCTTAATAAATCGAAGATTGAAAATTTTTTTTTGTGGAAACCTGAATTCAAATCAAAATTTAATTCATTTCCAGTAAATCAGAGTGCCGCCTCGTTATACTGCTGCTGTTCGGCAATTTTTAAACCACGCGTTTGCGGAGGAACAGCGTGTTGGAAGAAGAGGTGTCATAAAACCTAAACCCAGGGACTTTTTTCTTTGGAGTCATAACGTTGTAAGTGTACAGCCTGATTGAATAGAATATCTTCGTGATCCGATAATCAGGAAATGCCATCCAGTTTCCAGAGAATTGCTTGCAACTGTGCGACGTGAATTTGAGAATCGTTTATTTTATTGTTTAGAAAAAAAAATGTTTATGTCATACATAAGTGTAGCGTAAGAAAATTAATTAACTGTTTAGTGTTTCTTTTATTTATTTACTATACTTCAAATCAAATAAGAATAAAGCAGAAGGCGCTTGAATTCAAGTTGTGTTTACACTGCTCCAATGTATATATGGCGGCAAATTTGAATAACGGTAACAAATTCTTTTGAGAATGCGCAAGTTTGCATTGCCATGATGAACAAAAGAACCGTTTAATGAAATAAAATATATATTTATTGTAATAATACAAAATAATATTTTTAATTTAATAAAATTTTTTTAAAATACAAAAATGTCTTAAATTTTGATATTCTACAGGAATCCGAAGTCAGAATGTCAAAATTTCTACACGAAAAAAGCAACGGATATCCAGACATCCAGACTTTGTGAATTTATATAATGAACTTTTGTTCATCGAAAACAGCATGTCAGATATTTCTCACAAATAAAATATAACAAAACGTATAAGTATACAATATTCGTGTAAAAAGGACCAGCCATTTCATGTTGGTGAAGTATCTATATCCATATCTTCATCAACACTATCAATCTAACTATCTGATCCTAGATTAATAATAATCTTCTCCAGAATATCTTCTACGATTTCATCTAAATTCCACTTGCGTTGTTCTTCATCCAGTACATACTGAACGCAAGTTCGCCAGTGTTCCGCAGTTACTGTAGCAATTTCATCATTAAGAAGCCTTTTCACATCGCCAATTTTATATGTAATGTTATTCGCAGCCACATGATGTTTCACTTATACCAATTCAATTGGATTTAAATTACAGTGATACGGTGGTATTCTTAATATGCTTCTTCTACTATTTTTCACCATTTCATCAATAACGTAGGTATCGGGATGTGAAATGCGATGACGTTTCACCAATTCCAGTAATTCCAATTTTAACAAATCACCACAAGTTTCAATCCCTTTATAATTAAGCCAATTGACAATGTCATTTTTTCTCCAACTTTGTGTTGGTACTTTCTCAGATTGTGTGCTATGATAAAGTGCATTGTCTATTACTGCAACAAAATTTTCTTGCAAAAGTGGTAATATACCTTCTCACCACTGTTAATAAACCTCGCCATTCATATCTTCATGATAGTGTCCTGAAAATTATTGATATATCAAAAACACATAAAGAAATTACAAACTTACCAGTTTTTTCGACTCAAAGATCAATAAAACCCCGTCAAAAAATCCTGTGTCGCTACCAATATGAGCAACAATTAAACGTGTCCTTTTGCCGGATCGGTCCCTTATAGCTGTAAAGAGACCTTGGAGTAGTGCCTGTCTTGCAGTTGTAATTGTTCTATCTTGCCACACTTTAGCTTTCACATGTCCCGCATTAACCCACGTTTCATCAGTGTGATAAATTTTTCTCCTTTCACGATATTTTTTAATTGACGTTAAATATTTTCTTCTCCAAAGAAACATTTCAGGTTTTTCAATTAACATAGTTATTCGTGATCGTTTGTCATATTTAAATCCTAACTTTAGGAGTACTCGATATTACGATGAATTGCTGAGGTTTGGAAGTGAAACGTCATTATTAATTACATTCAATAATTTTGTTGATAAGTAATTCATTTCCAAAATAAAATGCATGGACATGTCATGGTATAGCAGTTTTTTTCGAACTCTTGAAGTTTGTCATATTTTGTTGAGCACTTTCTGGACGTATTTGGTGAACGTGCAGTACCTGAACCTTCAATTTCTTTAACCAAACTCCATACAGTGTTTTGTCCGATACTAAGTTCGGTAGCAGTTAGTTTCATCGCTGAGGTTTTACTCATACTTTCAGCATTTTTCAAATAAACGTTTGAAGCCATTAGCTTCTGGCCACTCCTAATTGCTTTCCCTTTATGGTTTTTAAAAGTTTGTTCTGAAACATTAATATGTATGTTTATTTACAATGAATTAAAATAATGTTCTTATAAAATACCTGGACACTAACAAAGGACAAACGGCGTGTTCTGAAAAGAACGGTTTCTACAAGACAATGATCGAAACCTGGAAAGATTTTGAAAAAATTATGAAGTGAATCAAGAATAACATAACCACAAAAACACACTGTTGTCAGACCATATTAGAATTTGATATATTCCAAATTTTTATTTTTAAATACATTTTAAACGTGTTAAGGAAATTATTGCTTTTATTAAACAAGAAACGTACATTCTGATTAGTGTTAGTTCGTTTTAACATCTACCTTATTAGAATTTTGGTGCTTGATGGCATATAAGTAATGATAATTGCTTCAACTGGTAACATTGCTATTTTTAAATTTCTAGTGCTGTAAGTGGCTCTCTTGTTTTAACTAATTAACACAAAGGTCAAATATTCTCTATCTAATCCTTCGCTTTATTCTTAGATGATTTTTAGTTTAGATGAATTTAGCACATAACCTACATATTCATAAAGAAAATCGCTGCCAAATTATCTGCCATAATGCTTTCTCATATAATAAACAACTTCAAAGCCTGAATTTGAGTCATATCGGGTTTTAGACACGATAATCCCCCATTTTTGATCCTCCATTTTGAATTTTTTAATTTTAGCGATCTTAGAAACTCCAATACCCGACTTCCAAAAAAATGTTGCACCCTAAAAACGGTGCACCACTGCCAGTTTTTAATTTTTTTTTATTTAGATAATATTTTACAAATTAACAACGTTGCAAAATTGATCATTAGCCCACAATATCTGTATTTTTTAATTTTGAAAAATGATTTATACTTAGCGATCTTAAAAACTCCCAATATCCGACTTTCAAAAAGTTCGGTTGGTAAATTAAAAAATGCATAATTTTGTACCCTAAAAACGGCGCACCACTGGTTATTATACAGGGTGGCAAATATCTCACTCACGTTGTATGGGTAACTTTGTTATTATAAGAGATACAAAGTTGATTAAATTAGCAAAGTTGGGCAGAATTACATGCAGATTTAGAACCCGGCAAGAAAATTGACCATTGTTGCCAATTTTCAGATTTATTTGAGAAAAGTGAAAATCGTTAAAATTTTCAATCAACGTTCATTAGTTATTAAAAATACAGTAAAACCTTGAAGAGGTTTTTAACAGATAATAATTAAGATTAATTAGATGCACTACTCAAACAAATTTTTTAATCACTGGTTTTTGGGTTACAACCCTAACTAAACTAAATACATGGTTATGGCAACGATAAAACAGTTGAAAATCGTTAAAAATAAAACAAGGACGACGGGAAAAATTCTAATTTTAAGGTAATTCTGCAATTATTAATGTTTAATTTTCAAATTCAAATCAAAACAGAGTTTAAAGGGCCTAAGTTTAAGCAAAATTGACAAGTTCAAAATTTGCTAAAACTTTCTAACTGTTTTCATACAGAATTAATAGCAATAAAATTTGTGATTCTAATAAATATCTACGGAATAAATCCGATTTCTTTTCAAAAAATTGGACTCAGTTCAGTTGTATTTGGAAATCTTTATTCAAGTAATTCATAACACTAATCGAGTTATGTCTGGAGCTCCATTTGGCTGAAAATATTGCAGATTGCGAATTGTATTCAAGGTACATTATTCAGCATTTCTTCCAAATTGGTCAATAAAATCTTTCGTAGACTTCTGCGTTCAACTTTTCATTGTAGGTCCCAAAATTTTTGCACCAAACATTTACAGAAAACACTTACTGATCCGCCTTTCCACTATGGATGTGTGTGTGATGAATTTTCTGCAGAACAAAACACGTGGTTTTTTCTATTAAAAATTCCACTGTTAGTGAATTTTGCTTCAACGGCGAAAAGAATTTTATACGAAACATTTTGATCTATCTCAAAATTTCGAATAAACTAATTAGCAGATTCTAGTCTACTCTGTAAATCAGTTGGATATAAAGTATTTCCTACGTGGTGGTGATATGGATTTTCTTCATGTTTCTTTAAAATTAATCTTGATTCTTCAAAACATTGGTTTCACTTTCAACGTTAAATTTTTGACGCATCCTTTGGTTCGGTAAAGGATCTATACATTTTAAAGTTTCTTCTATTTTACTAAAAATACTCTTATTCGGTTGACGTTGTTCCATATAAATGGAAGCTCTGTCTGCATCACGTTCGCATGAATAGTAGCAAAACAACACATCGTTTCTTTCTTCAGTGGAATACATTTTAGAAACTCTTCTAAACGCAGTTCTACAGTAATTACCAAAGTAAAACGAATTTATTATAATAAATGCAATAATTAAACTTAATGATATTAGACAATGCGTTGACTACAGCCCTACTCAGCAAAACAAGATAGTTGGAGATTGCCGACGCTATAGTAGTTTTTAAAGTACAATCCGAAAAAAAATATGCGCTTATTTAAATGTGTATTATTGGATACACATAATGTATTGTTGCATAACCAGTGTAACTAATATTTTCTTGACAAAATCACAAAGTGACAGATCTATACACGGTGAACCAAGAATTTGATAGAAATAACTTTATTAAACTTAAAAACCTAAACATGAATATAAAATATTTAGTAACAATATTAAGCTTTACAGAAACAGTCTTAAATATTTTAATTTAAGATCTACAATTCATTTTGATTAAAATGTAATTACATTTTTATAATTTATCGAATGAACTAATGAGTTATTTGTTTATATAATGGGATAACCTTAAAACATAAAAATTACATTTTATTAAAATTCTTGTACATATCTTTATTTCACAAATAAAACAACCAAAGAAGTCTCAAAAACTTATTTTAACAAACAAGAGTAACACAATAAAAGGATTAAGTAATAAAACGCACGCGAAAAATGTCAGATGTAAATTGTAATAATTTACTTTTAACTGTGAATGTACCACCTTAGAAGATTGAACAAATATTTGCGGCGTCAAAATTTCAAACACATTATTTTAGTTGACAAATTTTCTGACTATCTTGTTTGCTGAGTGGAGCTGTATTGTTTTTACTGGACGATTTTCATAGCCATAGCTATGTATTTAATTAAATGATTTTTAGGGATTATTATAAATACATATACAAAACTTTATATCGTTGAAATCAGAAAAAATTAGGAATTGAACAAGCTAACTTTTTAATAACTAACGAGCTAACGTTGATTGAAAATTTAACGATTTTCAGTTTTTCTCAAATAAATCGGAAACTTGGCAACACAGATTAATTTTCTTGCCGGGTTCTATAGCTTCATGCAATTCTCCAACTGTGCTAATTTAACCAACTTTGTATCTCTTATAATAACAAAGTTACCCATACAATGTAGTGAAATTTTTGAAACCCTGTATAGTAACCAGTGGCGCGCCGTTCTTAGGGTACAAAATTATGCATTTTTTAATTTATCAACAGAATTTTTTGAAAGTCGGGTATTGGGAGTTTTTAAGATCGCTAAGTATAAATCATTTTTCAAAATTAAAAAATACAGATATTGTGGGCTAATGATCAATTTTGCAACGTTGTTAATTTGTAAAACATTATCTAAATAAAAAAAAATTAAAAACTGGCAGTGACGCACCGTTTTTAGGGTGCAATATTTTTTATATATCTCTTATAATGACAAAGTTACCCATACAACGTAGTGAGATTTTTTTATATATTTCATTTTGAAATTATATAAAAATGTATTAGTTTGTTTTTTTTAATTATGTAACTTTTAAAATTTGAAGTAATGAATTTTTTTAATTTTCTAATCTCCTAAAAATGCCCCGCACTGGTTTAATTTTGCTCATTAACGAACTTGACCTAGATTTTATGGCAAAAATTGTACCTAATTTCATATCGATAGCTTTAATGGTTTAAAAGGTATGCCGCACATACACACACAAATAGACACACAGACAAGACATTTTTCTCTAAAAACTTTTTTGTTGATAGCTTTAATGTTTCAACAACAGTCAATCAGACACGAGATTTTCTTTTCTAAAATGTGTTTTCGCATGGTTTAGGCCACAAAACGTCGAGAAATGTAAAAAAATGTTTGAAAATTTAAACCGATTACATACTCTTTATACGTACGTATATGAGAAAACAATACAACCCATTAAAACTTTCAAAAGTCACCCTGTATCAATATCATATGGAAAAATGGAAATCAAAGAAAATTGCAATACACGTTTGCACTGATATATTTGTAACGTAGATAATTATCTCATGGAGCACGATTTATTTCAGTGATTAAAAGTCAACATAAAACATTAGCAATGTTAAATATATTTTAGGTACTTGTAGTATGATTTAGCGAATTTAAAACGAAAACATGATTGAAGCGTGCTTCAGAGTACAGGTAATTAATAAATTTATTGTACCTTTCTGTAAATGTTACACTTATATAATTTTCTAACCTCTATGATAGTAATTACTTTCTATAAGCAGAATAAGAAAAGTAACATATTGATTACATCATAATACGAAATGTTATCAAATTACATTAAATTAACCAAAAGTACTCAAATTACTAATTATTAATTTGATACTGTGTTACGTTACATACACAACGTTATTAGAAAGAAATTGACAATTAACTTAGTAGGAACTATGTCAGCAGAATATTAATCACTAAATTAAGCGTAACTTTTGAAGGCATTAAGAAAATTAAGAACAATGCAAATAAAATTGTCAAGGTTTATAAATTACTACCAAAAATATTGGGAATATAAAATTAATTAATTTAATCCTTTACATGCAGATTTAGAACCCGGCAAGAAAATTGACCATTGTTGCCAATTTTCAGATTTATTTGAGAAAAGTGAAAATCGTTAAAATTTTCAATCAACGTTCATTAGTTATTAAAAATACAGTAAAACCTTGAAGAGGTTTTTAACAGATAATAATTAAGATTAATTAGATGCACTACTCAAACAAATTTTTTAATCACTGGTTTTTGGGTTACAACCCTAACTAAACTAAATACATGGTTATGGCAACGATAAAACAGTTGAAAATCGTTAAAAATAAAACAAGGACGACGGGAAAAATTCTAATTTTAAGGTAATTCTGCAATTATTAACCACGTGTTTTGTTCTGCAGAAAATCCACATCTCACAGTGGAAAGGCGGGATCAACAAGTGTTTTCTGTAAATGTTTGGTGCAAAAATCTTAGGACCTACAACGAAAATTTGAATGCAGAAGTCTACGAAAGATTTTTAATTACAAATTTGGAAGAAATTCTGAATAATGTACCTTTGAATACAATTCGCAATCTACAATATTTTCAGCTAAATGGAGCTCCAGCACATAACTCGAGTAGTGTTATGAATTACTTGAATGAAAGATTTCCAAATACAACTGCAACACGTGGTACAATTTTTTGGCCCCCAAGAACATCGGATCTTACTCCGTTAGATTTCTCTTTGTGGGGAACAAAAATTTCTATTGCTATTAATTCTGTATGAAAAGCCAGGTTACGGAAAGTTCTAAACAACATTATTAAACGTTGTCAATTTTGCTTACAACGTAACGGCGGCCACTTTGAAACTCTGTTTTGATCTTGAATTGTGTTAAAATTAAACATTAATAGTTGTAGTATTAGTTTAAAATTAGAATTTGTCCCGTCGTCCTTGTTTTATTTTTAACGATTTTCAACTGTTTTATCGTTGCCATAACCATGTATTTAATTTAGTTAGGGTTGTAACTCAAAACCAGTGATTAAAAAATTTGTTTGAGTAGTGCATCTAATTAATCTTAAAATTATCTATTAAAAACCGCTTTAAGATTTTACTGTATTTTTAATAACTAACGAACGTTGATTGAAAATTTTAACGATTTTCAGTTTTCTCAAATAAATCGGAAACTTGGCAACAATAGTCAATTTTCTTGCCGGGTTCTAAGTCTGCATGTAATTCTGCCCAACTTTGCTAATTTAACCAACTTTGTATCTCTTATAATAACAAAGTTACCCATACAATGTAGTGAAATTTTTGAAACCCTGTATAGTAACCAGTGGCGCGCCGTTCTTAGGGTACAAAATTATGCATTTTTTAATTTATCAACAGAATTTTTTGAAAGTCGGGTATTGGGAGTTTTTAAGATCGCTAAGTATAAATCATTTTTCAAAATTAAAAAATACAGATATTGTGGGCTAATGATCAATTTTGCAACGTTGTTAATTTGTAAAACATTATCTAAATAAAAAAAAATTAAAAACTGGCAGTGACGCACCGTTTTTAGGGTGCAATATTTTTTATATATCTCTTATAATGACAAAGTTACCCATACAACGTAGTGAGATTTTTTTATATATTTCATTTTGAAATTATATAAAAATGTATTAGTTTGTTTTTTTTAATTATGTAACTTTTAAAATTTGAAGTAATGAATTTTTTTAATTTTCTAATCTCCTAAAAATGCCCCGCGACTGGTTTAATTTTGCTCATTAACGAACTTGACCTAGATTTTATGGCAAATAATTGTACCTAATTTCATATCGATAGCTTTAATGGTTTAAAAGGTATGCCGCACATACACACACACAAATAGACACACAGACAAGAAATTTTTTTCTCTAAAAACTTTTTTTTTGTTGATAGCTTTAATGTTTCAACAACAGTCAATCAGACACGAGATTTTCTTTTCTAAAAATGTGTTTTTCGCATGGTTTAGGCCACAAAACGTCGAGAAATGTAAAAAAAAATGTTTGAAAATTTAAACCGATTACATACTCTTTATACGTACGTATATGAGAAAACAATACAACCCATTAAAACTTTCAAAAAGTCACCCTGTATCAATATCATATGGAAAAATGGAAATCAAAGAAAATTGCAATACACGTTTGCACTGATATATTTGTAACGTAGATAATTATCTCATGGAGCACGATTTATTTCAGTGATTAAAAAGTCAACATAAAACATTAGCAATGTTAAATATATTTTAGGTACTTGTAGTATGATTTAGCGAATTTAAAACGAAAACATGATTGAAGCGTGCTTCAGAGTACAGGTAATTAATAAATTTATTGTACCTTTCTGTAAATGTTACACTTATATAATTTTCTAACCTCTATGATAGTAATTACTTTTCTATAAGCAGAATAAGAAAAGTAACATATTGATTACATCATAATACGAAATGTTATCAAATTACATTAAATTAACCAAAAGTACTCAAATTACTAATTATTAATTTGATACTGTGTTACGTTACATACACAACGTTATTAGAAAGAAATTGACAATTAACTTAGTAGGAACTATGTCAGCAGAATATTAATCACTAAATTAAGCGTAACTTTTGAAGGCATTAAGAAAATTAAGAACAATGCAAATAAAATTGTCAAGGTTTATAAATTACTACCAAAAATATTGGGAATATAAAATTAATTAATTTAATCCTTTGCAAGCATAAAACTTTAGGAGCTTAAAAGGTTTACTGGCGCTTTCACAATTAATTGATAGAAAATTGTTCTTTCTCAAAGAAACTCAATAAACGCTTTATTAAATTTTAATTACAAGCAGTGACTGTGGGTGGGAGTTTTTTTTATATTTTTAAATAAATACAAAACAGGAATGCTCCGAATTTACGGCACATCGTAATTTTCATGTTTGAATTAAACTGCCTCTATGCATAAAGGTTTTTCAACTAAGTGTGAAATATAATTTAACCACTTGTTTATGTTGGCATACGCAAACTGCGAACTTCTACTTTATGCCAACTAGGCTTTACTAACCGTGGCATTATTAAGAACATTATAAAAAATTAAATTCGGATTAATAGCACGACCAATTTACTATTCAATAATTAACTGTCGTGTTCATAAACTGATGGTTTAATTATGCTACATTGTATACACTTTTAAATTATTTGGGATAAAATATTTGGAATAATTTCGAGATTTTCTTGCAAATGTGTTTGTGTCATAAAAATGGAGCATATGTTTATTTATGAGAAATAAAATTGCAACGTTATGCAAACATTTTCCTCCGACTTGCACAAATTATATTCTTGAAACGAAGTTAATCTGAATACAAAGTTGGAATATACATAATCTTATTCATATTTACTCAACGTGGAAAATATGAAGAGTAAGATAAGATAACAATGAGTAAGTATGTAAAGTGTCTATTATATGCAAGTGTTATAAAAGCGTGAAAATATCAGACTACTAATGTAATTTATTAAGAGAAAAAAGAAATAGCCAGTGACATCTGGAAATCACAGCTTTTCGTGTTATAATAAAAAGTTATTGTACGGTCTTTGTCGATATGACTTTATTACAACTTATAAGCAGTACAGGCTCCCCGTAATACTATTACAAGGAAGTTATCCGTGAAATTGGCCGACAGCTGTTGTAAAATATTTTCCCTAGCGCGATTTGCTTAAA
Organism: Vesta saturnalis; assembly: GCA_036346205.1. NCBI lineage: Eukaryota > Metazoa > Arthropoda > Insecta > Coleoptera > Lampyridae > Vesta > Vesta saturnalis. The sequence continues at coordinate 2,686,330 of JARFJB010000080.1, read as the reverse complement.
TTCCTAGAAAAATCGGAAAATTGGTTGCGACGTGTTGCTTTAAAGATGCATGTGTTTTGCACTGTTTGAACCTCTACGTCAGTGCGAACTGAAATCCTTATCGACCTGTTGAATTTTAATCATGTAGTCATTTTTAATGTGATCTAAGTTTATAGGTACAAAATTGTGCACTAAATAACGATTCTGCGCATTTTTATTAATGCCCACATTTAAAATTTCCATTTATTATGATTTTATCAATCAGTATTGAATCGGCATTAGTTTTCATAGTTTGTTGGCACGTACTTTACGTTTTCGTTCATAGTTTTCGTGTTCTAATTTTAAGTAAATATGATGGAACAGTTATATTACGAAACTTTGAAGAAAGGATATATGTTTGAGTAAGTGGGTTTTTTCTTATTCATCTAATCATACACCTAAGGCGTACCATTTATTTGATAATAATTGATAAATACATATAATCACACAATCATTACAATTTGCAATGAGTAGTATGTAACATAACGATTTGTTAGAATGTAAAATAATGCCAAAGGTCATTGATTAGATTACTTCAAGGCTGAAGACGGTTTGCAATAATAACGAAAAATGTGAATCGATTTCTTATCAAAATTTTCTCTTGACAAAATTGATTTATAAACTAATCTATCACGATTTGATATTCGCGCGATAAATAGCATTTGCAGATTGCTAAATTTTATTTATGTGTTTACATAAATTGACGTGCAAACTGGTGCTTCTATATTGATTTTTTTATTTTTCTCCATCACGATATTGAATGATAAATTCAGCTTTTTAGTTTAGATAGATTTGCTTTATGAACACAACACATTTTTAATTATTTCACCAGCGTTAGGTAATAAATCATTTCATTAATATCCAAATGATACCTTCAATTGCATTAGTGCATTACCTGTTAATATGATAACACAACGTTAAAATGTGCAGAACTTAGCCTGGAGGATTTTCCAAATCATGTACTTATTCTAAAGGGAATGCTCGCAAATGTTACAAATGAAAGATAGCTGTACTATGTTCGAGGGGGTTTTCAGTAACAAAAAATAAAAAGTACTTTACCCAATAAGATGAAATGTACAATTTTTATAATACGCCCATTACAAACTTTATACTTTCGTTCGAACTAGGTAGATTCGTACATGTTTTCTAGTAAGTCTTTTAAAAATTTAGTAATGCAAAATGTAACTAGAAAGTTAAAACTTAAATAGTAAATAAAATTCAAGAAATTTTACTAAATTAAACCATTTTAATTATAATAAATAAATATTGCTTAATGTAGTACAATTTTTTCTCCTTGGAAAACATTTTTAAACATTAATTGTTAACATTTAAACCTGTAGGAATTTTTGTACAAAATTAATCGATAAACGTAGGCGCATGTTGCGGACAATATGTTGACCAGTATTTGACTTGTAAATGTTGGGAAATGAAAAATTGAAATTGTTCCTTTTTAGGAAAGAAATGAGATTTTTAAAAGAAAAACTGTATATAATAAGATTTAATCATTAAACAACTTTGTTTCTGATAGAACTAGTTTGATTTGCCCTCACATTTCATAGAACATTCTGAACTTACTTTATAGAAGTCCAGGAGTAATAATTAAATCTTTAATAGATTAAATAGTATTAACCCGGCCCGAGAATAGCATTCCAAGACACCCTTTACCCGAAGCCAAGGCTAACAGTATATATTATCGTAGATCAATTAGATATGTCATTAATAATAAATTCGATCCCTAGTGTTGATATCGTTGGGATCAAATGTACTTGTAATTGTATTGTTTTATACATACTAGTTCGTTATATACCTACAATTACAGCGTTTAGTGATTATGAACTTTTATTGAATCTTTTAGAACAGCAAGGATATTACTAAAATAATGTAATAATATTAGGCGATTTTGATCTTCCCTATTTTAATAACTGCACTATTACAGACACTAAAGTAACAGTAATGAACAATTTCATTCACCTATTTGATTTAAAGCAATACAACAATATTGTAAATTTTCAAAGTAGGTTATTAGATGTAGTAATTAGTAATCTTAATTGTTCTGTTTCGCGTGATGCCCTATAGTAAAAGTAGACAATTACCACCCAGCATTGCAGATAGGAATTGACTGTAAAATGTTAAAGAAGCTTCCTCAATTTTCTGTAAATAATGTAAAGAAGCGTTATACTTTTAGAAATGCAGATTTTGTTAATTTCTGTAATAGTCTTGTTGATACTGATTAGGGTTTTTTACAACACTTTTCTGATCCCGACTTTGCTGGGAACAATTTTGTAATGTACTTTATTCACTATTGGATATGTTTGTTTCCACCCATAAGAGTAAGAGTAGTGTATATCCCAAATGATTCACACCTGAAATAATGCACAACGTCAAACTAAAATCAAGGTATTTACACAAATACAGAATGTCTTCTCTAAATAATCACTTATGCGAGTATATAAATCTTAGAAAACTAATTAAAGTGCAAATTAGAAATGCTTATAAAAATTATCTATCAACAGTAGAGAACTTTATGAAAACAAATCCTAAGTCATTTTGAAGCTTTATTAACTGCAAGCGAAGGTATTCTAGGATTCCAGGTAAAGTGCAATATTTAAATGACTGGTTTACTCGTCCTCAAGATATAGTTAATGCTTTCGCGGAATTCGTCATCTATTCATAATGATGTGCCTTATTTTCAGACATACAAAAATGCACCTATTGTTATAGTTAAAGATATTACGGCTAATGAAGTACGTCCTGCTGTTAGTAGACTTAAAAACTCATATATCTCTGGTAGAGACCCAGTTCCAAGCTTCTTGGTATGAGATTGTGTTTTTGCAGAACTACTAATGCACACATTCAATATTTCAATCAAATAAGTTTTCCAACCTTTGGAAAATTACCTACATTGGTCCAATCCTATTAACGTTACTAATTATAGGCCGATTAGTATTTTAAATAACTTCGGCAAAGTATATGAAATCGTTCTGTATTCTAGAGTTTATACAACTGTTAAAATACTTACATCTTCTGCTCAACATGGATTCATGCAATGTATGTCAACAGTCAACAATTTAACATGTATTACGCAATTTATTGCTACCATTCTTGACAACCGTGGCCAAGTACATGTCATTTACACGGATTTTGCTAAGGCATTTGATTCGATCTCATATTGTGCTGGTCAAGTTAAATTACTTTAGGTTTAGTCAACCTCTGCAGATACTATCCAAATCACATTTACATAATCGGCTTCGATATGTTACTTACAACAATTATACCTCTTTTCCCGTAACTGCTACTTCAGGGGTACCGCAAGGGTCAAATCTCGGTCCACTTTTATTTTTATTATTTATCAATGACCTTCCGGAAAATATTAATTGTAGGAACCTGCTTTTTGCAGCTGATTTTAAAATTTATCATTCTGTTGCTTCAATCGATTGTGTTTTGATTCAGCAGCAACTCGATGCCCTTGTCAGTTGGTGTATCATTAATGCATTGTCCCTAAACATCTCTAAGTGCAAAGTAATTATTTATAGTTGTAAATCCAAACCACCTGAATTTGATTATACATTAGTTCAGTTAAACTATGCACAAGCAAAGATATTAAAGATCTAGGTGTTTACTTAGACAGAGAGTTAAACTTTGTTCAACAGATAAACAGTGCTTTATTTTACTAAACTGCAAATCATTTTCAAATATCAAATCACGAATATGTTTGTATTTTTCAATAGTTCGTTCTAAACTTGAATATTGTGCCATTGTTAGGAACCCCATTCACCAGTACCAAAAAGACCAACTTGAAGCTGTGCAAGGAAATTTTTTGAAATACTTAGTTTTTAAAATTGTCTATAATTACCCGCCGAGAGATTTTGATTATCAAATACTGCTCCTTCGTTTCAATTTCCGCTCTTTAGAATTAAGAAGGCGTCAAATCGCTGTAACTTTTCTTTACAACATGTTGCATAATCTAATTGATTGTTCTGACTTACAGTCACTTTTCAAGTTCTGTCGTACTCCTCGCGAAATAGTAAAACTTTCTATCATTCTACACTAAAAACAAACATATTATATAGATCTCCTCTATTAAACGTTGTTAGGGTTTTTCATAACTTGTCCAGTCCTGTAGTTATAAACAATTGTGCCTTGAATGATATTATTGAATTGATTGAAATTTAGTGTATTCTGTTTCTAAATAATGTTTAGTTAGTTTATTGGATTAACGTTTTATTTTCAATATTTTCTGTTTTCTTTTATTAATTCAGGTTATTATGTAGTTGAAGCAAAATGTACACATTCTTATTATTTACGCTTAGTTGTCCTGTAATTGGATGTGTTCTGTAGGATAATAAATTATTATTATTATTATGAGATGTTATATGCAACAGCGAATCCGAGTGATCAACTTTTCCGTTTATTTTTATGTTTATAAACTTCAAAACCCCGAAAAAAACCTAATTCTGCTGTATAATTAGAAAAATGTAAAACTGATATATCTTAGTCTACGTTTATATCCTTATTTAATAAGGATTGGGCAAACTTTTATCCCTAAAGGTGTGCCCAAACTTTTGTCCCTTAGGGGTTACTTATTCTGTAAAATATATAGTCTGTGGGCAACTATGAATATGGGCAAACAATTTTAGGATTTTTCAAAATTTTCACAGATATTTTAATAAACAATTAACAAGAATTTCGATTAAAAAAATATTCTGGCAAATAAAGAAAACAAATAATTATATTTTGTTTATTTTATGAAGCACAATAATATTTATTAAATTAAAAAAATTACAATGTAAAGAAATAAATACATAAAAAATTTTGGGAAACACAGAAAAAAAATTATTACCGGGTGGCTACAAAAAAACGAATCCTGTTTAAGTTCGCACATCTTTCAGATATGGATTTCAGTTTTTATTTTCTAAGACACGGTGAACTGAAAATTGTATCTGCCAAATTACAAACGTTTATTTCAAAACATAAAAGAATAACGAATTTTTAAATATCAACTAAAAAATATCAATTATACGTTAGTGATATTCTTTAAAATTCTACCAATAAACATCTTGTATGGTATACCCTACTTATGCATGTGCTGTACGGGACGGCCATTTTGCAGATGTACAGTTCTTAGTCTATGTTTAAATTGTAAAATTGCTCCTCTGATCAAATTTATCGACACTTCTGGCCACACTTCTTCTAATCGTCGGTGAAGATCTTCTAAGTTTGCAAATGGTTCCCGTCTTTGAGCATACAGTTTTTCTTGAAATGCATTCCACACTGAGTAGTCTAAAGGATTGCCGTCTGGAGAATTAGGTGGCCATTGGTTTACCCGAATGAAAGATGCCATGTTTTCATATAAGAACTGTTGTGTCCTTTCTGCTCTGTGGGATGGAGCACTATCCTGGATAAAAATGTAATCGTTATTCGGGTATAATCGATGCATTTCTGGTAATAAACAGTCACTTAAATGCCGTATGTAGCTATCTGCGTTTGTTTTTGTTAACTGAGGATCAGTGAAAAATACACTACTTTTTCCATTTCAGGATATTACGCATGATACCATCAGCTTCTTAGAAAACCGCGACTTTCTATGGTACAAACGTACATTTTGGTTCAATAGCGTTCTTCTTGATTGTCGAATAAATCTTATTATTTTGTCTGTTTTGAGAGACTTGTAGCGTAAAATCCTTTTCGTCTTGAAAAATTAAGCGTTTCAGATCAGCATTCCTGTATAGACGTAAACTTCTTGATGATCGACGGATTTTTGCTGGGGTTTGTAACCTTTTGTAACATTTAATACCTACACGTCTTTGAATAACTTGTACAGATCTGCGACTGATTCTTAGCCTGGCTGCTATCTGACGCTGAGACAAATGGGTCCCTGGTTGATTTTCCTGGCAATTCATATACAATTTCTGAATTTTCATTACTTGTAGCAATTACAAGTCTTACACTTCAGAGTTTCCTGTAAACGGATCCAGTTTTCTTAAGTGGTCGAATAGCACGATTTATGCCATCGTTTCCCTGGAAACTCTCCCGCAATTCTTTCTCCTCGCCAATTTTGTTCGTGATCACAAATTTCAAGTAACTCCAAATCAGACTTTGTTAAACGAGGTGCCATTATGAAGAAAAATTAACTCAATTTGCCCAAAAAACGTATTGTAAACGAGCAACTAACTGCAAGTGTCGCTCATAATTACATTTGTTTTAACAAAAGGTTACTTCGATTTAAGTTCCTTATTCAGACGTCACGTGTTGATATTTAAAAATTCTTTATTCTTTTATGTTTTGAAATAAACGTTTGTAATTTGGCAGATATAATTTTCGCTGTTTTGTTTTGATAGCATTCATAAATGAAAATACGGATTCACATAAATATGGTGATCCAAACAAGACATTGAAACGTGCAACAATTGTCCAAATATTTGGATATTTGTCTTTATTTATCAGTTTCAAAAAATTACAATGTGAAACCAGTGTGACCAAATTTGTCGCATTTAATATTTATTATTTCTTCTTCCAAGCCTGCTAAATTTGTAGTACCGAGAAAGTTGTTTAGTTTCTGAGCTACACTTTCAACATCGATCTTGTTATTAAATGGACAAGACAACAAACTGGCAATATCTTCAAGTTCACTTAATGTTAGAAATCTTCTTTCAAATTCTATTAAAGACTGCAATTGAATCGGCATATTTGTTGTAAGACTCTTTTTATTTTTAGACTCATCAGCCATATTTTGATAATGCTTTAAATCACGACGTTTTAATTGGATTGCAAGCATATTTAGTTTCTCTTTAAATGACTTCAAAATGCTTGTCATATCTATTATTGTATTACCTTTGCCCTGTAGTTGCAGATTTAAGTGGTATAAGTTTTCAGTAACATCGCATAAAAAAGCAAGGTCAAGAAGCCATTCTTGATCATTTAATCGTGGATATGAATCACTTTTAGTTTGTAAATATGAGCACATTTGTGGCAGAAGTTCTCTAAATCTCGCTAAAAATGTAGCACGACTTAACCATGTTACGTCACTATGTAGTAACTGTATTCATCGCAGCATTCTTTCCGCAAAGCGCGAAACTGACCACGTGACAAACTTTTAGATCTTATGAAATTTACTATCTTAAATGCAACACCCAAAACATGATCGAATTTCAATACTTTTGAACATAGTACTTGAAAATGTACAATACAGTGATAATCCATAAAATTTGAAATGTCGTCATTACCTTTACACAGGGCAACGAAGCCACTTTTATTACCGATAATTTCCAGAGCCCCATCAGTGGTTATTAATACCAACTTGCAACATAATTTTTAAATAAATCGAAGATATCCTTACCTCTTGTGCGTTCATGCATTGCAATAATAGTTAATAATTCTTCTGTGACCCTGACCGACATATCGTCGAAAATCATTCGAATAAAAACACATAATTGTGCAGTGCCGATATAGTCAGTAGATTCGTCAAACTGTAGTGATAATACAACGTATTTATTAATGTTTTCATATATAATATCACTAGTGCGTCCAAAATTACCGATAATCCAGGAAAAAGGAAAAAGCGGTGTTGCCTGGAAACTGCATGAGTTGGTTAAAAGTTAAAAAAGCCCGACTCCGAAGGAGGAGGGATCTTCTTTTAACCAACAGAGAAAACCAACGAATGCGGTTTCCTCAAGGAAACAACGCTTTTACCAGGATTATCTGATTAATTTTGATGCACGTGTGGTATTCGGTAGAATATTCCCAGAATAGAAAACAATATGTATTATATATATATATATATATATATATATATATATATATATATATATATATATATATATATATAATTATATATATAAGCAAACGAACAAAACGTTAGTTAATTATGTAAAAACGTTACAAAATTTAAGAAATGACTTAAACCTTTATTTAATTAATTAAAAATTTAAATTGAAAAAAGGACAAAACTTTTTAATTACTAAGCATGTAACAAAATTTAGAAAACGAACAATACTTGCGTGTAAATAGTAACAATAGCAGTAGAATTACCGCTATAATTTATAACGATCAGTGGGATTATCGCTGTAATCCTAACGAAGTTGCATTGCTATATAGGAGCAAATTATACACGAGGGAAATATTCATGTAAAATATCTTCAAGATTTTGGCTAATTCCTTCTGTTCTAAGCATAACTGTGTTTCCCGATAACTTCTGATTTATTTTTAAAATATTGAAACAACACTTCACCAGACTTAATAAAAGACTCCTTCCATACTTCGCCATCTTGAAACGGTTTAGTATGTTTAATTAAACTATCAGCAACTTTGAATGAGGTAATCGTAGCAGTCTTCGAGTTCGTATTGTATTTGAAAAAACTATTTTGTTGCGCAGTTAATTGTGCCTTCAGTTGTTGCATTTTGGCCTTTCTTAACGCAGTACCACGAGGATAATCTTCTTCATAATTTTTATGAACTGTCTATCAACGTTTGCTTTTTTAGGTAACGCTACTGTTGCATTGCAAATAAAACACACACATTTATCTTTCATCATAGTAAAGGCATAATCTTCTTCCCATTCACACTATGATAATGATAAGTTTTTATTCTTTTTTCGGCCTGTACTTGGTTTATTCATTCTAAAATAATAAGGTTAAATATTAATAACATTTAAAATAATAATTAATAACTAACATAGCTGCTTCTGTTCGCTGTAGGAATAAATAAAAAAAAATTAAAATTGAAAATAGATACATGTACACAAACACGGAGTAACAAGTAGATTGAAGCCAGTGACTTCAATTTTGTGTGATTGCCATTTATATGCGCATGCGTTGCAACTACAATTATTTAAAAAGTTAACATTCATTTGTATTGTTCATCGGGATAAAAACAAACTGTATGGGTACGTTGCACAGACAGTCTTTAGCTTCGCGGGCTACTTCCAAAACATTTGCGGTCGACGTGTTGGCCACCCCTGTATCAATTTAGTAGAAATTTTGGCTTCATTAAATTGGCACAATTTAATAATTTGTCTTAATGTTGATACTTTTAACAGCGAAAATGTTTCTCTAATATTAAAGCTTCTTATTGCTTGGCCTATGAATACCAAGAGAATTTAGCCCATTAATGGCCAAACATTGAAAGAAACAATGTTGTCTTTTTTTTATTGAATAATGCTCAAGGTACATTAACTTAGACACATTTACCATTTGTGTCCAAAAAAATAATGGGAATAAAAAAACTGTAGGGTGCGTATACTCACCTTTGGTCAATGCCATTATACATTTGAGGATGAAATTTAAAAAATATATTATGGTTGATAATCATAACTTAGCGTCAAAAACCTCAAAACGCTCAGGATGGAAATGAATTATGCATTTCCTGCATAAATAAATTGTATGATTTTTGCATAATCGACATTTCTTCAGTGCACTCCAATCGTGTCTTTTTCTGATATGACCAATATTGTCGAATCTAACGCTGTCGAGTAAACTATTTCTGGACGGTCGTCCATGAGTTGAATGGCCTGCTAAATGTGTTCTGGGTGTTGAAGGTAATTCCTCAAATTTCATCAGAGATAGTGCTAGAAGTGATTGAAACTCTAAATGTGACATCTTACTATTACCTATATTATACATTTTCCCACTATTTACAACGATGCTATCAATAAGATTATGAATAGAGACCACTACCATTTCTTACCTCTTATTCGAATACGGTAGTTTGCTATACCATTATCGTGTAAATCTATGTCACCCACAACCTTATTGTATTTAGCTATAAGGTTCGGCTGAGGTACTAAAATATCTTTATCCTCTTTTCGGCTGTATCGTTTTGTTTGTACAAAGGGCAGTAAAGTGCAGATATTCGTTATAACTGCAACAGCCGAATTATCGTTCCATTTCATAAGTAGAACTTCAGACACAGGGTCAAATGTTCCTCGCTGTTTTTTTTTTTTTGAAATCCTTATTATTTTGTAACTGACACTTTGCAGTGAGGTTTTCTCTAATTGTGTCTGTAGCAAAAAAAATCATGCTCTTTCAATGTTGCAAAAAGAGCATACGAAAAAAAATGCCGAATATTCTATGCTCTTGTGGTTTGTCAATTACCAAAAGTAAGTATAAAACTATTCTTGTTCCTTCACTGTCACTTGAGCAGAAATTTTGCTGTTTTCCACCGTACGGGATAAACGTATATAAATATCCTGTGGATGGACCCAGGTACCACAACTTGTATACGAATCTGACTGGTTTTCCTCGAATAAACATTTTGCACGAGTGACGTCTGAAGTACGGCACCATTACTTCGTCTGTCGACAAGTTGTACTCGAATATGCCAATCTGCAAAAAAATTTCTATTCACCACATCTAAAATAGGAGTCAATTTAGCAAATTTATCTTCTCTGTCTAATTAAGTATTATCAACCAAATAAATATTTCGTTTGATAGCCCGAAAATTATTTACACTCATCGTTTCTCTCGCAATAGCTACATCTTTGTCTTTTTGACCGATACATATCACACCTTGGCAAAATATAATAGCTAGACAAGATGCAATCAGTTCTTCTTGAGAGAAATTCGTTTTACTGGTGTTGACAATAATTACACTTTAATAATATGACGCTTATGATTGCTTATTTCACATTTCTAATTTGTTTTGTAGCAATCTCACTATTTCAAAGCCTGCTATTTCATATTAAGTTCCACAAATTGCCTAATTTAAGATTTATTTCTAATAAAATTGAAATATCTCAAAAAGTTTTAGTTATAGAACATGTTTAACAAAAATGATAGAGAATTAAACATTAAATATCCTGATGTGAAAACATATAGGGTCTTCTATTTGAAATGAAATGAAATTATGGCCGCTTAAAAATTGGAAAAATTGGGTGCCTCTCAAGCACACCCTGTATATGGGAAGCCAAAAATAATAGCAGGTGGTAGTAGAGTCTAGTATTGGCTATATTTTAGCAAATTTTGGTTCCTTTATTATCTTTACTAACATTTCTACGCCATATTATGTGATACCATGTATTTTCAGATTTATTGAGGAAAAAATTAATAATCTGGGAATGCTTCATCTAAATGCCAAAAATGAAACATGTTTGTACAGCACTTAACAAGGTAAAATACTGGTCAAAAATATAGGAGTTCTATTTAAGAAAAAAAGTTTAGTACGGCCCTGGAATAACGGGGCACTCCTTGCAGCTGAAATATTTTCAATAGATGGTGCATTAACTGTAATATACCAAACCTTAAAAATATGTTCTTGAATTCTCATTTATAAAGTCAATATTCTCCGATCCTGCACTAATGAATAACCCTGTATATAAATGTGGTTAGGGTAAAGAAACAGTACTGTAGTAATTGAAAAGGGTGAGTATACGCACCTTTGGCCGCTAATTTGTTAATTTATAAACACTAGATTTGAAAATATTGCTTGTTTGTCACTGAAGTTTGAATACTAGTTTGTATTGTGTAATTTAGACTATAATTTTTGGAATCTGATGGTTTGCTGACATATAGGAATAATATGAGTTTTATTTCATTTTTGTTTCTATTGGAGAAACTTATTAGTATTATAAATAACCTATAAATTGCTGCTGTTATGGCATAAATCACAGGCCGTAGTGGTATTGCTCTTCTGTATATTGTAAACTCAAATTAGGGTGTACTAATTTTATTCGTTAAATCTTAATAATATATCAAAATAAATGTATCTTATTCAGTCTCTAAAATATATTTACATTTAGAGTGTCAAAACATACTAAGACATCGTCAACATACCTAAATTGATTTTTTTTAGGAACACCTAATTTTAAAATTCTTTCCTTTAAATTAAACAAGTAGTAATACTACTGTACTTCTGATCCACTTTTGTCACTAGATTTGTCACCAGATCTAGAAAAAGTCACCAGAAAAGTCACTAGATTTCTAGGTTGGTAACATTGCCTATTTGAAGGGGTGCTAAGTGAAGGCCACGTTGTTGGTAACGGTCCCTGCTAAGGCCACGTGTTAGGTTGGTAACCCTGCTAAGTCAAGGTCAAAGGTAAAAAATAGAAGTTGCAAGGTAATCAAAAAATAGTATTCAAGGTCGAAGACTTACGGTGGTGTCATATTTCTTATAGTATGCCGATCCTGGACCAGTTCAAGGTCACCCATGTAAATCTTATGGGGATTTATTTCAAGGTGGAGTGAGTTTTCTCGTTATGCCAGAACGCGCTCCACGCATGTTTTTGGCGGGGGATTTAAATTTCACTCGCCCTCTGGTGGTGAAATCGGAAGCTTTTGGAGCTCAAGGTCGAACTTTAAGCGGGAGATTTAAAATGTAGTTGGTCAAAGCAAAAAAATTGCAAGGTAATCATAAATCAAAAATAGTTTTGAAGGTTATTGACTTACGGTGGTGTCATATTTCTTAGAAATATAAGGTAAGTAAGCTAAAAATAGAAGTTGCAAGGTAATCATTCTTATAAATCTAAAAGTTTTTTGAGTAAGTTAGAAGTCCTAGAAAAAATGCGCTCTTAAAAATTTAAATTTTTCGCCTAATTCCGAGCAAAAAAAATTTTTTTTTCAGCGCAGTTGTGTTTTAGAAGTGGTAATCTATCATTTTACGTATAAATTTTTTCGAAATATGAAAAAATTACACTTAAATTAGCCAATTCCATTTTGAAACAACAAAAAGCACTTAAAACACACCTTTTTGTACTTACGTAAGCTCAGAAGAAACATATGCATGCAATTTATCCATTTAATGTATCTAAATGCTCTTTAAATTACCCCAATTTTTGAAACAACACTTAAAACATGACTTGTAATTTTCGGTGCAGCGTTAATAATAGTTGTAGTATAATGAACGCAGTTATTTTGCTGTGAAAGCATTTAGCAAACATTCTATTTTTATATGTCATCAGTTTACATTACAACTTGAAACGGGATTTGAAAATGTATGTACATAATAGATACCATGCAATGTATTTTCATTATACTTCAGTGTTATTTAAGTGAAATTATGCTTTTTTTTCCTAACATTGAAAGTTTTTATTCAAAAAATCTGTATATATAATATATACCAATCATTTAAGAGCGCACATGGTAGCACTTTCAAATTTAAATTTAAGGAACACATAAGAGATTCTATGCAATTTTGAACTCACTTAAATTTTTTATGCTGTACTAAAATGATAAATCAACATTAAACTTACTCATTTAAATTTTCTCTGTTTTATAATAAAATAAATCACATTTTATTTGTAAATACAAATATGTAGTAATTTGTTCTATTTATAACATTAAATCATAGCTTCATTTAAAGGGTGAATCAATCTTGTATATATAAAAAACAAGTTATGTATGAATGTAATTTTTAATGTAACTATAAATAAAAGAAATGTAGAATGATATGCAAAAGTGCAAGTTGTGTTGCATAAAGAATTGGCGTGCATCTTTTATTAAAAAAAAAATTTGAATGTCCGCACTATTTACACAAAAAATTCGCGATATATAAAATCATATGTATATTTCCAATGATATACTGCAATTGAATATCTTATTTTTTATGCATTAAATTAATATTTTTAGAGGTTATGTTTCAAATGAAAATTTTAACACTTCATCTTCTGTTCACTTATAACATCGGCTTAACTTTCTTTATATATGTGATAATGAAAAATAATAAAGTATAAAAAAATTTTTATTGAAAAAAAAAATCACAACACTACTTAGTACCTAATTATAAACTAACTTAAATGTCTAAACTATCCAATATTCTTAACGCATTTTGTGTATTTTTAATGTTCTGTCGTGCAACTTGTAAGTTGTTGTTCGCTGCAGCCAACTCATTATTTAATCGCTCCACTTTTGACACTTCCGATTTTTCAGAATTAATGTATGTTGATAAAATGTTCTGCAACCACCTAACACTTTTATTTTAAATTGCTGCAAGTCTGTAGGATCCTGAGATATTGCTTGTGATGGCGGTGGTGAACACACTGGTCGTATTAATTCTAAATTTTTTCCTCCGTATTGGAGGAGTGTAGTTGGCTGCGGTGGTGGTGGTAGTGAAGCTTCAATTCCTCCATATTGGAGGAGTGTAGGTGGCTGCAGTGGTGGTGGTGAAGCTACAACTGTGGTTGCGGGCGTGATGCTAGAAAATAATTGGTTTGGTTAATAATATATTTATTAAGGAAATCACCACACAAAACAATACATTAAGCAAGGAATACTTACTTTTCAAAAACCTTGCAAAGTCGTCGTCCTCTACATCACTGTCGCGTATAGAGATGATTGGTATCTCATTTTCACTTACAAGTGTCTCAACAACTTGTGTTGACCCCCACACTAATACATCTTGCAGTATGTTGGCTTTCTTCTTCTTCTTTTGTAGTGACAGTTTTGAGCGTTTGCTGTTTGATGCCATTTTGTCTGTATAGTATGTATGTATGTAACTACTGAATATTGAAATAAAGTTATTATGATTATATACATGTAAATTTGTTAACGTGTACAAAAAAAGTGGAAGTGGTTACTATTGAGCTGTGCAAGCAAAGGTGATGAATGCATCATAATCTAGACATGAAAAGGTATTTCATGCCATGTCAGCAATGTTAGGTTATTAGATATTACCAGTAAACGTCCACTAAAGATAATACTAAAGAAAGTGCAATATCTGCATCTTTCTGAACTGAAGCTCTTGGGAATACGCAATCTAAAGGCAATGAACTAAAGAGTGTGAAAGTATCAAATTTCATTTTCATATAAGTCGAGTTTTTGTATGCTGCATAAGGTCAAATACAAGTTATAACAAGTTTGTGATATTTAACCTTGAATTGGGGAATTGGGCAAGCGTTTTTAGTCATCTTAATAATGACGGAATCAATGATGTTAGTTTTGCACATGCGGTTAATGTTTGGAACAAATTTCATATTAGATCGTTAGGGAGTACTCAGATTTGTATTTAAAAACGGACGTTCTACTTTTAGCTGATATTTTCGAAAATTTTCGGTAAACTTGTTTAAGTACTTACAAATTTGATCCTCTGCACTATTGTACAGCCCCCGGTTTAGCTTAAAATTACACAAGTAAAGTTAGAACTATTTACTGATATTGATATGCTAATGTTTATTGAAAGAGGAATTAGGGGTGGTGTGGCTCAATGTTCTAATCGGTATGCTAAAGCTAACAATAAGTACATGGGAGGAAAAATTTGATCCCACTTCCGAAAGTGTGTATTTAATGTACTACGACGTAAATAATTTATACTGAGCCACCATGTCAGAATTTCTACCATTTGGTGATTTTTCTTTTGTTGATAATTTTGAAACTTTAGATTCAATAAACCATCCCGATGATTCGGAAATTGGCTATATACTGAGTGTGATTTAGACTATCCCATAGAATTACATGAGAGTCACAGTGATCTACCATTGGCACCCGAACATATGGTTCCACCCGTACCTGATTCAATTAGCAATGATATGCTCATCATTCAAATGAACAAGCTGGAAGTATATCTAAATAAACCCATATATGCAGGCTTCAGTGTTTTAGACGTTTCAAAAACTTTTTATACAATTTTCATTATGGTTACATCCTACCTAAGTTTCCAAATAATTCCAAGCTCTTGTACACAGATACAGATAGCCTTATATACACATTTTCGGTTCCTGATATCTATGAGTACATTAAAGAAGACATTGATAAATTCGATACATCTGACTATAGTCCTGAAAATATCTTCGGAATTTGTAGGACTTCGTGCAAAAATGTATGCTTACACTGTTGATGCAAGCATCAAACAGATCACGATAAATGATTATAAACATATTTTGTTTGATGGTAACGTAATAAGGCGATATAAATATTTGATAAGGTCAAAGAGACATAATGTGTTTACAATAAAACAGAATAAAGTAATACTTAGTCCTTGCGATGATAAACGATTGGTAAATTTCAATTTCACAGATACTAAACCTTGGGGATTTAACTTTACTTTAACTTCTGTTTCAGAAAAACAATAATTATGAGCAGTCTCGAAAATAAACTGCATGATGAACTATGGTACGGTAGTGATCAAATCTACAGAAAGTACCTGAAGCGTTCTTTGATGGGGGAGTGTTCCTCTGAAAGCTTTGTATTGCATATACTACAACATATTATTATTCCTGATGAGTGTTTTAACTGGTGTGCTATAAATTCAAAGTGTGCAAATGAAGTTATTATTAAGACATTATTTGATAAAAAAAATTAAATTGGACAATAGCATTAAAAGTTTTACAAAATTGTGCATTAATAAAGGTTACAATTCATTAACTTTTAATGAAGTTGATAAAATCTTAGATGGTATGAATTTACTTGGTAACGTACCGCTTAAAATGTATGTATACAATTTATTATGGGGTGGTGATAATGATTCAACAAATGTTAAATCTAGCTTAGAGAATATTAATTCTGCTTATAAAGATACATTATTTATTATAACTGAATGTATTGAGAAAGCAGCATATTATGCTAATTACAAATGTCCCAATATTTTGATTGAAATATTATTAGAACAAAACATTAACTATAAGTTTCAACCATGGGAAAACGAGGAACATCACAAAATTTATTACTGGATACTAGACAACATCAATAAAGGTGAAACAAATTCAAATTCCTGCTTGGGATGGAGGTGTGGGCCAGATTCGGGTATATGGCCATCCAGTAATTTTAGTGATTATATAAGTACTTTAGGTTCACTTTATAAGATAATGAAATTTTAAAAATAAATGTAATATTTAAAAAATAAAATACTATTATTTTTGTGTGTGTTTTATTTCATCTAAGAGCTACATCCTTTTCTACAAACTATATATAACTAATATAAGTAATTTGTTTCACAAAGTACAGGTTAAATGTTATAAAACAATATCATCCTTATTGATCCATGATCTTTCATCCAATCCCCACCATTTTACGAATAACTTATTATTCTTGGAGCGAAGCACTTTTTCTACTAGATATACATCGGGATACTTTGTTTTTTGTAATTCATGTTCATAAAACCCTCCCAGTACAGGATTACCCTTCATGTCTTCCAGCATGTACGTAGTGGGGTTAGTAATGCGAACTTTCACAATCTTAAATAGTTCACTAGACCAATTGGGTGTGTATCCTTTGGCGAAAATATTTTTAAATTTACTGATTCGTACTATGTCACCCAGAATATCGATTCCTATCGATTATTTTTATGTTAGTGTAAGCCTCTAGCTTTGTATGATTACCAACATCTTTGGGCTTCATTCTAATAGTTCTATGCTTACGATTGTTATAATCCATAGTTATGGTATCAATTGTATCAATCCATTTGTATTTACCTTGCAGGCTGAATGACTTATAGAGCACCTTTAATGGTTCTGATAACACGTTCAGCAATTGCAGCCTTCTTTGTGCTATAGGTAGAGTAATGATTGACTCCATAACGATGCATTAATTTAGTAAAATGCTCATTGTAGAATTCTTTTCCTGCATCTGTCTGCAAATTGGTAGGTTTCCGACCTTTTTCGAAGATTGTTTGCATGGCCTTGGTAACTTCTTGACCTGTTTTCGTTTTTAATCCTTTAGTCTATAAGTATTTCGAAAAACAGTCGATGACCACTAATATATACTTATAACCCTTATTTTGTTTGGCATATGTGTTAAATTCAGCTAAATCTGCTTGCCAAAGATCATCAAAACCTCTAATTATTGTTCGCCTTCGTTTAAAATTTTTTCGTGCAGGTTTGTGCAATTCGTTGACGAGTTGTAATTTGGACATGGTGCCAATTTATCTACAATTTCTTTAAGTTGATGTAGTTTTTCCTCCAGCGCTAGATAAGCGTTGGCGTTTCCTTTGAAAGTGTTCCGAACTGCTTGTAAACAGAAATCAGGTATCCTTTATTTATAGCATCACCATCTTCTTCAGGGTCAGCCAACTGTGTCAAACGATTTCCATCCAAATCAAACCTTGTTGATACATAATATTGCCTAGTGATGACATCTTGAGGATCTATGGGATTGGCCACATTGCTGAGTCTCTTATTCTCAATATCAAATTGATTAGCATCAATCTGTTTAAACTGAGGAGCTAGTTTCTTTAATTGATACTGGACATATGAACGTCCAAATTTGTCAAGGGGCATTTTAGTTGTGATATGTCGACATCAATGCATTCTCATTTATATTGTTTAAAAAGCGGTTGTTCGGTTTTTCAATGTATCCATCTTCATATAGTTCTTCTACAATTGATATTATGTCATTTACAACACCTGTGTTTCCGCTAATTTTTCTGCCCACAATACTTCCAGATCACGAATTAGTTCATGTATATCATTCCAATATTTGTATTCAATGGGTCTGTTTGTTAATTCCTTAAAAAACATAGCTCCACCTCCTCCCTTGGTTGTGGTGGGTGATGATGACAGCAAGGGTTTGATTATTTGTGTATACTTTTGCTGCGGCTTCCTCGAATCTGTGCACTTACGTCATAATCACGCCTTACTACATTCGTAGCCTCTAAAATAGTTCTATATTTTTTCTATCTGTTGACTTTACTAGACTTAAGTCGGGTTCATTCATAATAAGCAGATCATATAATCCAGGAGTCCCTTTATACGTGACACCTTTAATAATTATATCGTCTCCTTTAATTGCGATGGGTGTATTACCAATTGTCCATTTATCAGTTTTGGTATCATAGTGGACTCCATACGTATGATCAATATCACCTTCAGCATTCTTTAAAATACGTTCAACATATATACGTGGCAATTCATTGTACTGCTCGAGAAATTCTTCTGAGATGGGTTCATTATGGGAATCATCTGCGATACTAGACAGTTCTTCTTCTTCCTCCCCAGTATTAATCTCTCCCATGACGGATGTTTCTAAGAAAGATGGAAGACTTGGGGGAGGATTTCTTTGAAAAACGGAAGCTGAGCTAGTGGACTAGTAGCACCCTTACTTGAATCACCTAATGGAGTGAGACCTGGGGTCCGTTGAACTTGAGCTAGCGGGCTAGTGGGGATAGTAGCATGCTTCCTTGGAAATATGAATACGGGTAGTTTTTTAGGTTTAACATCAATGACCTCCTCCTTTTTATGTGTTTTTTTATCGATTTTATTTACTATTTCAGTTAGAGGTTCTATTAAAGGCTTATAAGTATTTTCGAATGTTCTTTCATTATCAATGCGAGCAGTCTTAATACTGTTATACTTCTGCCGTATTATTTTAGGAGCCTGAATAATTTGTTCTTTAATATCCTCTCCTTGTTGTCCATTGCGACAAACAGGTACCGGTTCACCTTGAACAGGTAGCTGTTTACACTAAACAGATAGCTGTTAATACCTAAACAGATCAGTTACTACTAAACTGCTGAATGCGGTTTAAGGTATTATATATATATATATATATATATATATATATATATATATATATATATATATATATATATATATATATATATATATATATCATATATACCAAAACGGATTTAATGAACAGGTACCCGTTTACCATGAACAGGTAGCTGTTGTGACAAACGGTACCGGTTCACCTTGAACAGGTAGCTGTTTACACTAAACAGATAGCTGTTAATACCTAAACAGATCAGTTACTGCTAAACTGCTGAATGCGGTTTAAGGTATTATATATATATATATATATATATATATATATATATATATATATATATATATATATATATATATTCGCCTTATATACCAAAACGGATTTAATGAACAGATACCCGTTTACCATGAACAGGTAGCTGTTGCGACAAACAGGTACCGGTTCACCTTGAACAGGTAGCTGTTTACACTAAACAGATAGCTGTTAATACCTAAACAGATCAGTTACTACTGAAAACAGTTTAAGGTATTATATATTCATCAAATCCTTTCCTATAGCGACCATTATTAACTTCAGCATCCTTGTTTATGATATATATTCGCCTTATATACCAAAACGGATTTAATGAACAGGTACCCGTTTACCATGAACAGGTAACTGTTGCGACAAACAGGTACCGGTTCACCTTGAACAGGTAGCTGTTTACACTAAACAGATAGCTGTTAATACCTAAACAGATCAGTTACTACTGAAACCAGTTTAAGGTATTATATATTCATCAAATCCTTTCCTATAGCGACCATTATTAACTTCAGCATCCTTGTTTATGACCATGAAACCAAATGGATCTACCCAACACTTTGAACACATGTCCCGAAACAATTTCATGCTTATGGTGGGACTTATATGATCCTCATACGCATGTTTTAAGTTTAATTCATCTTGCTCAAATAATATAATTAGATTCGCATTATCACGAATTAATTGCTTTGGAATTTTACTGTAAGTTTGACTCAAGTAGAAACAGTCAATATCGTTATGCCTACCCATAGAAAAATATGCCCTTATATTATTTTGCTTTTCACAAGCGATATCATCGAAGATAAAAATAGAGTTTGATTTTGCACAATTAGGCTCAATCACATCTTGATTGTCGCTGAAGGTAAAGTAACCTATGTCCTTCATTGGAAGTAAGATTTCCTGTAAAAGTTTGTACTTGTTTTGATTCAATGACTTAGAGTATACGTATACATGTTTAAATTTCAAACCATTTTTTCAGTAAGCAGACTGATCATTGCGTTTGTTTTACCGCAATTGGAGGGACCACATATAATACCACGTATACTATTAGGAAGTAAATCACCATGTTTTGAAGTAATAGACTTTTCGTCGTCAACGTCATGATTTTGAATTGGGAGTTTTGTTTCTGAGCAACTACTTTCATCTTTGATGGATGAAATAAAACTAAACGAATAATTACAACATCTTTATTTATATATTAGACTATATTACAATAATAATTATAATTTTTCACTTCTCCGGTGAGTGGACTGTACTGTACAATAGCATCATGGAGAATAAGACCATATACAACGATTCCATTATCGAAAGGTGTTAGAGATTCCATTTCCAATTTGATGTCCACTGTTGAGTTTTTAAGGATTCATTTTGTTTAGAGCAGTCCATTACAAATACTGGACATGATTTGAATTCGGAATAGTTGAATAATGCATCTTTATCATCTTCACCATAGTAATCACATCGAAATTTCAAAAATTGCGATAGGCAGGTATATATTGGTTAGCACTGAAGTTCAAATGCATTGCTTCATATGGATAATACTCAGAATTCAGATGTACTTTAAGATTTCTGATGTTAATGTGATCAAAATTTCCGGCCCTTGCTGACCTTGTATACCTTTTACCTTGTTGGAATGCAACAATTATCCAACGTGGTTTTTCCAGTTGCGTTGATGTTTTTATTGGCCATATGTCTGAGGTTGCTTGTTTTAAAGCAGGCAATTCATACAACTCCATTGTCGAAATGGAACAGTAATAATAGAATTTTATTGATTCCTTGAAACAAGTTAAGTTTCGCAGCATCACTAAGTGTTAAGTGCGGTACTTTCCATTGAATTTTATTTAAGGTTATTGCGGCATCAACTTCACCATAGTAACAGTTTGTATCGCTTCTAGATCGAATTAAAACCAACTCTTGGCGCATATTCACGATTACCTGACGATAATCCTCCATTATTCCAAATATGTGGTTCAATGGTATGCATACTGTAAAAGATTTTTCTCCATTTTGCTCATCGAATTCTACTTGTAATGGTTCTTCATTCTTTGGTGACCATCCTAAATGACTTAGTGCTTTGCTTTTGCTTGCCGTATAAGAAATATATCCCTTAAGCGTAGATGTTATTCCTGGGTTTCTACAAACATCCACTCTCTGACCACCTAACTCATAACGAATTTCTTCGAAAAGAAAGTTCGGGAAATTGTTGGTTAAGCTGCATGCTTTTCTTTCATCTTCTTTTTTGAGCTCAAGTTTACCTTCTATGTACAGAAAACTATCATAAGTAGCCGTAATTAGATCTTGACTTTGAATTAAGATTCGTATTTCTTCGGAAGGTCCATATTTAGAAGATCCATATGGAAGATAAGTGTGAATATCTGATTTAATTATAGTATCATCAAAATGTACGTTTTGAAAGACGTTTAACGATTCTGCCATTGTGGTTGAGAACTTTTAAACCAATTGACGTTAAAAGTATTTCTCTGCAGATGTTAACCGCAATGAAGGTTGATGACTAATTAATGACTTACTGTAGGGATGATGTCTTTTATATGAGTGTTTGAAAGATGGAATTGGTCCTGGATTAATTCTCAGACCCATGTTTTTTTAGTTCTAAGCGTACAGTGAATGGTTCACTTTCACCAAAGTCTATTAATTCACCCTTTGATTAGTCAAATTAATTGTTATATTACTAATAATGTTAGTGTTTACTTCTAAATATTGAGTATTGCTTGGAGTTTTATCTAGACGATAACCTGGAGGAACTGAAACATCAATCTCATATAATACTTTAGCAGGTTTCCCGTTTCGATAAGATCCCTTTATAATGTTGCACTCTACGTGTAGATTAGTGTGTCTAAGTATTTGGATGTCTAACGCAGATGTATGTAAAATATTTGGTTCTAATATTTTAGACTCAAACCCTAGCATGCGCCCAATACAATTTTCTTTAGTAAAATCAATCTCAAATGAGCTGTTTATCTCACATTTAAGTGTATTGTTGTTTGCTCTAATGCTAAACTTTTCTGTGGGTATTTTAGATTTTAGATAATCGTTAATTTCATCTAACTCATATGCACCGTGTGGAATATTAATCACTTGCAAATGAGATGGATTTGTTCTAAAATAAAATCTATCGTTGCCTGCATAAATGTTTCTAATGCTGTTGCAGCCGTAAAATCCAACCAATCCAATAACGTATTTCTTCCCCAAATCTAGCTCTAAACTTCTAAACTGAATGTTATTGACATAACTGAGAAAATTTGATGTTGTGCTGATTATTTATATAAAAATTGTAGTCATAGGTGTCCGCAAATAATTGTATTAAGCTCTTGATCTTGGTTGTAATTATAATATATTTTACACCCCCGAAAGTAGTTAATCACTTCGTTTGGTGGTCGAATATTACCGAAACTATCGTAATACCATACCTTTTTACCACGCTTTTTGTAGCAAACCCAATGGGTACCTGGCCCTCTTTGGCTATCTAAGTTAATAATTCCAGATTCATTTTT
This sequence comes from Vesta saturnalis, assembly GCA_036346205.1. Lineage (NCBI taxonomy): Eukaryota > Metazoa > Arthropoda > Insecta > Coleoptera > Lampyridae > Vesta > Vesta saturnalis. Next base: position 2,663,157 of record JARFJB010000080.1, on the reverse strand, counting down.
CCGTGGCAATTTAGGTATGCTATCTCTCATAAAAATATCCCTAAAGTACGGTACGTTTTGGTGTATTTCTTTAAATCAGTATCCGTTAACGGTCTTTCGGGTAATCTATTCAGTTTTTTGGAAACGGTTTTAAGTATAATGCACCACCACCAGATTTGTTTGGTTTTAGATATAGTACACCGCCTTTCTTATTCATGGAGCCTATAGCGACCGATTCCATCATGCGATTATGGCGCGATGTCTCTTCCTGCAATTTTTTAGCATTTTTAGCATCATTGACTGCTTTAGCAATTCCTGATGCACCACCAGCTAAAGCACCGATTGCTGATAATCCTGCGAATAACGGAATAAGAAATGGTAAAAACCCTCCTTGTTTAGGTAGGGGAATTACTCTAGGAACTTTAATGTTTCTCTTTCCTCCTAAATTTTTCACCACACGTTTTGCCGTTGAAAGCGCTGACTTTATTGTGTCTGTGAAATTTCCGTTAGGTTTAATTTTTTTAGCTATTGTCTTTCGTAAATGCAATAAATTTCCACCATTGCATTTCTTCTTCTTCTTCATATTAGATCGACGTTTACACCCCATTCCCAATTTTCTCTTTGCTTTCATGATGGTACTGACTGCTAAAGCTGCAGTTCGTTCACCTAGCGTTGCGTCTAATGATTTAAAGCGCTCCCAAGCTTTTTTTGCAAAATTTTATCTGCTTTATGTCTACTTTCTAAATCTCGGTAATCTCTGTAACTGATATCATGAAGTTTGCACTGAGCATCTAATTGATTAATACCGAGGTCACCGCGTGCGAGTCGTTTTTCTAACTTTGTACCAGGACCGCAATACTGGTAACCAGGTAAATGCAATTCAAACGGAAGTTTATTGATTAGACCATTCACCAAACCACCACCACCTACACTCTTTCGCTTCTTAACTAGCATTGTTTACATGGATGGATAGAAGGGGGTATTTATACCTAAATTGAGAAAAACAAATCATAGTTATTTTCTTTTATTCAGTAAATGCTATACATTAGATAAGCAGGACGATAATACAAAATTTCCATTAAACATACAGTGTTATGTGAATTAATATTATACTTAGCATTTATAACATCATCAATATCTTTATAAATTTCATCACCACTGAATTCTCTCTCATTTTACATATGGTGGGGGTGCTACTATTAAAAAGAAAATGTTATGTTTGTTGTTTTGCCAACTGCACCCAAACTACTTATAAACACATCCTTCGTGTTTAGGAGTGTTTTAAATTCTTCAATTCGTTTTTCTTCTTTTTTGAAATACACATAAAAGCGTTCCGGCAATACACATTTAAAATCACCCGTTTCTATCACTATACGTTCACCATACTTAGTATTAATTATATCCATATTCGTTACTTTATACTTTCTCGATATATCGAGCTCGCACGTATTTTTAAAGGGTTTGCAATAGGTGCTTTGATTTAACCCTGTTAATTCCATATTTAACAATTACGTGCTGCAGACTGATCTCAACATACAGCTCGCTGCAATTTATATAAGAAATATGCGTCCTACATATTACAACATGCTTAAACTTGTTAAATACCTACTTTTGACCTTGACTAGAAATATAATATGATGATGATCAGCTCCAAAAATTTATATTTCCCGCTAAAAAGTTTGACCTTGAAAATTATATTCTTAGATTTATGATTACCTTGCAATTTCTATTTTTAGCTTTTCACCTTTTTATATTTCTAAGAAATATGACACCAGCGTAGGTCAATAACCTTTGACCTTGAAAACTATTTTTAGATTTATGATTACCTTGCAATTTCTATTTTTAGCTTACTTACCTTATATTTCTAAGAAATATGACACCACCGTAAGTCAATAACCTTCAAAACTATTTTTGATTTATGATTACCTTGCAATTTTTTAGCTTTGACCAACTACATTTTAAATCTCCCGCTTAAAGTTCGACCTTGAGCTCCAAAAGCTTCCGATTTCACCACCAGAGGGCGAGTGAAATTTAAATCCCCCGCCAAAAACATGCGTGGAGCGCGTTCTGGCATAACGAGAAAACTCACTCGACCTTGAAATAAATCCCCATAAGATTTACATGGGTGACCTTGAACTGGTCCAGGATCGGCATACTATAAGAAATATGACACCACCGTAAGTCTTCGACCTTGAATACTATTTTTGATTACCTTGCAACTTCTATTTTTACCTTTGACCTTGACTTAGCAGGGTTACCAACCTAACACGTGGCCTTAGCAGGGACCGTTACCAACAACGTGGCCTTCACTTAGCACCCCTTCAAATAGGCAATGTTACCAACCTAGAAATCTAGTGACTTTTCTGGTGACTTTTTCTAGATCTGGTGACAAATCTAGTGACAAAAGTGGATCAGAAGTACAGTAGTATTACTACTTAAACATCAGCTAATAATTGTTAAATTGGACTACTCATAGGGAAACCAATCTTTTGTAAATAATTTTTTAATTTTTCAATTTGTTCTAATTTCTAATTAATTTTTGTTAAATATTTTAATTTAAATTCTATAGCGTTAATTTACTGAAGTATCCTCTTTGCTAAATGTGACTAGGAAAATTGATATAAGCAATCACAGGCGTACAATTTTTGTGTTTTTATGTCTGCATGTAATTCTGGCGTTGGGTTTGCTCTACGTTATTACGACATTATCTAAACAAAATTCATCAATACTTGGATAGATAAATACTATACACTAGATAAGGCTTATTGTAATAATGATTACCATTCTTACTATAAATACTACTAAATGAAAGACTCTGTTAACTTAAGAATATATCAAACTTTAGTTTATTTAGATGTTTTAAATCAAAATCATTTGAATGATGTAGACGTAGAAGAATTTATGAAATTAACAAAGTTACTCTGAAACAAACCTTTTTCAAAGTCAAATATCAAGAACATGGTATGACAATGGACAGTAGTTTATCTCCGTGTATGGCCATTCTATTCATGGGTAAATTTAAAACAGGATCGAAACGCGATTTGCCTTATTTTCCTAGTGTTTGGATTAGATACGTCGATGATGCGCTTGTACTAAAATTTGTAGTGTCGAGAAATTTGTAGAAACTTTAAATTCTAAATTTCCGACAACCAAATTCACCTATAAGTTTCTTGATACTCTGGTAACAAGAAATGGTAGTAAATTAGATATAGGTAAAGAAACTAGTACTAAAATATTTATAACAAGTTACTCCAATCACTGTAGGCAGCATAAATACGCGACTTTTTTTTTGGTACGTAGATTCATAGTTATGAAACAAACACATTGAATGAGAATTAAAATAGTAACTACATTAGGTAGCGATAGAGAATAAATAGAAACAAAGTGTGTAAAATTATCAAATTATTCTGCTTATACAAAAGGTCTATCTAAAACCTTTTCCAAAATTAATTTGAAAACAGTCACTATCTAAGATAATAGTTTGCAAATTCTTTTAGGCAATCCAAAAGATGAAGTGGATAAGCACGATAAGAGGAAAATTTATAAAATTAATTCTAAAAATTGTGAGGAAATATATGTAGAGCAAACTAAACGACTTATCAAAATTCAATATAAAGGAAAATTAGGTCTGTATTATAAGCGTTTTGTAACTGTGGTTTCCTATTAGTGGAGTTGATCGGCCTATTTCCACAGTTTATGCTATTTGATCGCGACGTTTCGGAAGCGGACTCTGCTTCCGTCATCAGGCTTAGTCCTGAGAAGAACTGTTTTCGCACTTGAATCGAATTCACATGTTATATATAATTTTTTCCCAAGCACTTGACTACTCTCAGATTCGAACTTGGTACCTTTCACTTACTAGTCTGACACCTTTACCACTGAGCCACGGAGTAATCCAATAAATATTTTTTAGAACTTATATATATTAAACTTTTTCGTGGTTGCGCAGAAGTTTAGTGCGCATGCTGCGCCGTAAGTTCTTGCGCAGGTGTATTGCGCTTAAGCTGTTCGTGCATTATTGGAATCCATGTGGGTTTCATTTCTACACTAGCTTGGCTTATTGGATTTTCTGCTAGTGCGATGGATGTGTTGTCGTCCTTTGCCACTATCTGTTTGTTATTTAACTCATATCAAATACAAACGTTGAAACAAGTCTGCCGGGGCCCTACATATGTTTGATAATAGGTAAGGCATGTTTAATCAAACGTGTTAGTAATAAGTACAAACTTCATTGCTATGAAAGTTTAGAGATCTTCAAAACAAACAAATTCTCATGAATAATGACGATCGTTGACCTTTAGACTATTCAGAACTCATTAAACTTTCATAACTTTTACTTTCACGAGATAGGCAACGCTGATGGTATATATTAGAAATTCCTCTAGTTCGTCAAAGTCGACCACTGATGATGATAGCTTAGCTATTTAAACGCGTTCGTTGTTTTTTAATTGTAGTACGTGGGTCTATTTTGTTTGACATAATAAACTCTTCCGATATTTTCCGTCATTAGCAAATACATTAATCAGAATAAACTTATAGTAACTTTTTTGGATTTTAATTCCCTAAATATAGGTTCTTCTTTAATATAAATTTAAACAATGGTAATGTGAAAATGAAAGCTTTCACAATGTATGTTCATGATTATAAACACAGAAAAATGTTTTATTAATAAATGTTAATGCTAACAAATTTATAAAATTTGGAAACACAAATAAAAATCCTGCTCTAGTATAGTACTACACGCAGGCTCTTGAGATCGCCTCGGGCGATTTATGTATACTTAAACTGGTTTAACAAGTGATGCTTTGTTAGTCAACAGCCTGAGGTGATCTCCAGATCCTTCGTGTATTACTATAATTAGTAACATATTTATTTACATATGATTTAATGTTACTTTTAATAACGATTAGTAACTAAAACTATAATAGGTTATGTGTATCTTTATAAACCATCGCAAGAAGTATTGCGAAACATCATCTACGCGAAACAATAGCTAATAGAGAAAAATTTCACAATAAAAAAAAACACATTTCACAAAATTTAATTACAGTGTAATCTTGGAAGATAGTTGTGAAAGACATATGTAAGAGGTTAAAGCATTCACAACTAAAAACCTAGACATACCAATTAAACATCTAGTGAGGATTTTATCAAATTCTTCAGGGAAGCCTCCATCAGCTTAGTAACTTATTATCCACCTGAAAATTAATAACTTCTTACATAGTCTACTTAGTATTATGATAGTCCTCCTTTGCAAGTGTTTGAAGTTATAGAGGGTGTTCAAAAATGGTGACTGAAACGAATCACTTACTTTAAATGGAACATCGAATATTTTATTATGCCAAAGAATGTTTTTTTAATTCTTTTTAATTCAAGATAAGTATTTCCTATACCTAAACTCCATTGTTTTTGATTTATTACATTTTTTGCGTTGAAATTAGCATATTGCTTTAAATAATATTTAGATTACATACATAGTCATTATTAATTTTAAATAAAATGTATACATTCTGTTTTCATTGTCTCAACACAATAACAATGTTGTTAACTAGTAACAAAAAATTTCAGTTCTTGTTGGGTTTTATAGTATTGTCATTGTATATTTAGTGAGATATCTAGATTTTTAATTTTTATTAAACTCGTTTTTTCATTGTCACTGTTTTCACTATTACACTGCTTTTCCTTTACAGAGTGTTCTGAAATTCATTTAATAACAGTATATAAATATTCTAGCAGATTTACTATTTGTATTGTTGACATTTGCATATATTAGTAAAACGCTTATCCTTTACTGACGCTGAAGGCTACAATTTCTGCCCAAATACACAAGTGATATTCATTAGATAAGTACTTCTGACTGAGAGGTCTGTCGTTAAAGTAATGAGAGTGGTGGCACAGTGTTTGACCTGGCAACACCGGTCACTTGGCACTTGGAGGGGAGTCAGGTGAACATGTGGTACACTAGAAGTACGAGTTTCACCTCATTAGGTGAGATGTGTTGTTTGTAACGCTTACTTTGGTGAAACCGGTTGGGCGACAATGAATAACACGCAGCGGTGTGGCATTAGGTGTTTCTTCAGACTTGGACACACTGCAACGGAAACGTTTACGAAACTTCAGCAGGTCTACGCAGACAGTGTGTTGTCAAGGGCTCGAGTGTTTTGGTGATTGAAAGCATTTTCAGAAGGAAGAGAGTGAACCTCATAGCGGAAGGCCGGCGGTTAATCAACATTTTTACCGAGAGGTTTTTGGAAGACTTCTCAAAAGGGTCATGCGTGTTAGACCAAACCTCAAAAACAACTGGGTTTTCCACCATGATAGTGCCCCTTCTCCCACAGCAATTTCAATAAACCATTATCTGTCTAGTAAAAACATGTCTGTGGCTCCTCAACCTCCTTATTCCCCAAAAGGGTTTAACCTACCTACCAGCTGAACGCCATTCCTATTTCCGAGTTTCAGCACTACTACAGCGAGTAGAAGAACCGTCTCCGGCGCTGTGTGGCTTCCCAAGGCACTTGCTTTGAAAGGAACAATGTTCAATTGTAACTCTATTGGAATAAAAATGGTAAAAAAATCAGTCTCATTGCTTTAATAAGACACCTCGTATAAACAATAGTAACTTTGATTTCCTGCATAATTATTGTCCTGACTGGTACAAGAATACCATAGATCATTTCCTCTAGTTATAAATACATTGAATCTTGTATTACTAAATTAACCTGACCCCTTCACACTTATAAACATGTGCCCGAAAATGCCTCCTTCAGAAGATACGGCCCTGTAAAAGTGACCTCAAAAATCCTTTTTTTTTATTATCTCTGAAACGGTTTAAGATACCTAATTGAAATTTGGACCACAAATACCTTTGATTAGGTCATAATTTTTAATATTTTGTATAGGAGCGTCGCCAATTATTTTACCCCGAAACTTTTTTTATGGGGATATTTTTAATTTTTTGAGCAGAAATAGTATTGTTTAAACAATTTGCCACAAAAAGGATACTCTTGATGAAAGTCAAAGAAATTACTGGTTTTGTGTTATTTGAGGTTTTAGCAAGTAATGCTGACCGAATTAATAAATTGTTTTAAAATGAAATAATTAACAATTTTCATGCGCGAGAACTACCTCAGGGAATAATGATTGTTCCAGAAACAACTATGTGGTAAAAATATTGTCTATTATTTAGAACTTAAAAAAGGTTTTAATTGTATGACATTAACACAGAACAAAGGAAACAATTAAAAAAACAACGAATAACACAAAACAAAGAGAAAAAAGAATTGAATAAGCAGGTACGGGTTTTTATATTAAATGTTCGAAATGCCCACCATTTTCACGAATACATAATCGTAAACGTGTTTCTAGTGAAAACCGTGGTTCTTGAATTAACATTCTTGAATTATTTTCAACTCTCGCTTGAAGTTCTTCAATGGAATTTTATTTCGCTTGAATATATTTTTTCTTTAACTAAACTCCACACATCAAAATCCAAGGGATTTAGGTTAGAGGACCTTGGTGGCCAGTGGATAGGAGCATCCGCACCTCGACCAATCCAACAATTTGGAAAATGTTCATTGAGCCATCTTCTAGCTTGCCTACTGAAATAAGGTGGAGCACCATCATGCATAAAAACCATATTTCTTCGTAGATTAAGAGGAAAATCTTCTTATAGCGGAAATAAACGATAATTCAAAAATTCATAGTAAACATCACCATTTCAATTTCCATCAAAAATATGGTATGCAACGGGGTTGCCTATTGAAGCGGCCCATACATTCAACTTAAAACTATGCTGATAATGAGTTCTTGTAATAATTCACAAAAGTCTCTTCTTAAAAAAAGATCTTCAGGCAATAATTCTTGCACTTGCCTGTAGTGAAACGGGAGCAATAATTGTTCTTTTAATACACGATGTACACTAGAAACACTTACGTTACTTGCCCTTGCCACATTTCTTACACTTATCGTAGGATCCGCAACAACTAGATTTAAAATATTTTTTTCTGTTTGAGGAATTCTTGCCACTCGTGGTTTACCAGAATTTACCTTTTTTGGTTTCAACGTTCCAGTCTCACGGCACGCCCTCATTAAACTCAGAAATGTTTTTGAATCAGGAATACTTCTTGGAAATTTTTGAGCATATCTTTTCGCTGCTTTATCATTTCCATCACATTCCCCTAATGTTAACAACATATCGGCGTAGTCACTATTAGTGTACATATGCATGTTGAAAGTTTTTAAAAGCGTTATTACTTGTTAAACAAACCAAAACTATCAATAACAATGTGCCAAACAAAAAAAATCGTGATTCTGTAGTCTAAGCCTACTTAATTCAAGTAAATCAAATTAACTCAATATTTCTTTTATTTTCTTATTTTAGGTAAAGCTTAAAACCTTAACTAACTCCAAAACCAGTAATTTTCTTACTTTCAACAAGAGTACCTTTTTTGTGACAAATTGTTTAAAAAATACTATCGTTGCCCAAAAAATTAAAAATATCCCAATAAAATAAAGTTTTGGGGCATAATAAGTGACCCCCTTTAGCGACGCTCCTGTGCGAAATATTAAAAATTTCTTCTTATCTTAAACCGTTGCAGAGATAATAAGTAAAAAGGATTTTGGGGCCACTTTTACATGGCCGTATCTTCTTAAGGAGGCATTTTCGGACACATGTTTATTAGCCAAACTAACGTTATTTTTTAATGTTCTATTTGCCCTAGAAATTAGCGGAACGTTTTTTGAAACACCCAGTATATCACCAATAAAACACTGCGAACAAAAAACATTTAAACTTCATCGCGCTACGATTTTGCTATCAATCGAAAGTATCTGAAAACGATTATACCAAGCGCTACCGCTTAATTAAAACGGCATAACCTATCGGGATTGCAGTGCAGTTTTATGATTTTTCACGATTTTATGAGTTATAGAGAGATGTGGTTTTTGCGATACTACGTTACTTTTACGTCAAAACAATGATGCCGTCTACATAATTATCATAGCCCACTTCGTTTTTGAGATATAGGGGAATATCTATTTTTTCATCTCCTATCTCCCGGTTATTTTAAAAGCTATCGAAAAGGTGAAAATTTGCACGATAAAACTTTTTACGTAGATTTGACGGTGCAATCACTTTTAATATAAACATAACAGTTTTTGAGATATCGACCAAACTTATATATTTTTTAATGGATCCCCTATATATTTTCAGCTCATTAAATGTAACTGTTTTAAAGCTTTTTGCTAATAGAATACTTGTTTTAAACAATTCATAAATTCCTATTTTTTTGAAAATATCACATTTATCAAGTTGGCGGTGCATTCAAAAACTAAATAGGTTATGACAGTTATGAAAACGGCATCGTCGTTTGACATACAAGTAGTGCAGTACTAACTCAGTACTAGGAATCCTTAGAAATTGTAAAACACAATGATTCCATGGTAAAACATTACAAATAATGCAACTAATTTCGTTGGGTAATTCACGCTGAATCACTATCCAGTTGGTTTTAAACTGGCCTATCAAGCTTATTCAAATCGACAATAATAATTCTTTTCCAGATATGAGTTACACCTTACATGAAATATTTAGTAAACGGAATTACACGATTCTAACTGAGTAACCCTTTAGTCTAAATTATATTCAATATCTAATATAACTGATGTGTTAAACACAATATAATTCCACAATTTCTTTTATATAATTATTTATTTCTCAACGTGTTTCAATACATGTATCATTATCATCAAAACCTATATAAACAAAATAAAAACAAGTAGTTAGGGTAACAAATAATTAAGGTAGAACAGCAAACTTGATGTAAAATATAATTCTATATTTAAAATATGTTAAAGATAAATCTATAAGATCAACCTGTTCGTGTATTAAAAATTATTTCTGTTCGTGTACATTATTTTCGAATATCTGTATATTTATATATGTAACATCTAACGTGTTCTTTGTAGCTAGTATCAAATTACCTAAGTGTTTGCCCAATATAAACTGAATTACAGAATGTGCAGTTCAATTTATAACTACTTTTTCTGGTGTTTCTCCGAAATATGAAATTGATATGTATTTATTTTCTGTCTATTCTGTGTTAATTGGGTAAATGTTTTTGATAGATAATTTATATTCTTGATTTTTAACTAAAGTGTGGATTATATTTAAATGTAGCTTTCTGTTTGTGAGTTTGTTTTATATATTTATGGACAATTAGAAGAACAAATGTTTGAGTTAAAAGTCTCTGACGAGATTATATTTTGGTTTCGTTATTTTGATGATATTTTAGCATATTCATCAGATTTTATTGATGAGTTCTTAATTAATATTAACTGATTACATCCTAACAAAGTTAATTAGCTGCATATAGATCATTAGTACATGGAGCAATGTCAAAACAGAGGTTAAAACTATTAAACCAAAGAGATTTCAATAAAGAAATCAATTATAAAATACCAAAACCAAACGATTGCATTTCAAATATAATCGACACTATACTTAAAAAGAAGAATACAAATTATCTACCAAAAACAATTACCTACCCAATTAACACAGAACCGGCCGAAAATAAATATATATCAATTTGGTATTTTGGAGAAATATCAGAAAAGGACAAGAAGTACAAAGTAGCTTTCTAACGTTCTTAAATGTTTACTTAATACGAATATTGAATTAGCGACATTTTGAAGTCTGGTATTTGTAAATTAAACTGCACATTCTGTAAATCTATTTATATCGAACAAACACCTAGGAATTTTGATATTTAATACCAATAACACTTTATATGTTACATATATAAACACATATAGAAATCAAATTATGTGAAACATCTAATAGTAAATAATAACCCTATAACTTCACAAAACAATGTTAAACTTTTACATTTTTGTAATAAAAAAGATAAATTAGATGTTTTGAGAGCATTCGAAACTTATAAATATCAACAAAAATAGCTTTAATGAACGAACAGGTTAATCTTATATACTCACATTTAGCAGACATTTTCAATGTCGAATTATAGTTTACATCAGGTTTGCTGTTTTACTTTAAGGATTTGTTACCGTAGCTACTTGTTATTATTTTACTTATGTATTTTCTCTCGGTAATGATACATGTTGTATTGAAACGCGTTGAGTAATAAATAATTATGTAAAATAAATTGTGGAATTACATTGTATTTCAAACATTAGTGCTATTAAATACGGAATTCCACGTAGTAATCTTAAAGAATATAAATTTAACTTGCAATATCTCTTATATATTGTTGTTTGTACTAATTCTTATAAATGCTTTATTTTTAAGTTTATTAACTATAATTATTCTTTATAATTCGTTAGTTATTTATGTTATATTTTTATTTTATTTGGCCATTTTCAAAGGACTTCACATTCTAAGTAATTTAATAGTTAATACTTTTATGTTTATCTGTAGCCCGAAGCAGCAAACTTAATGGGTTTCTATTGTTCACGAACCAGTTGTCCTTTTAGGTTTGTAAAATGTAAAACTTTTTATTATAAATTCATCTTTTTCATACGGTTTGTTTATTGAATGTCATAAATGTTTTTGCTCACAAAGGTATTAAACCTCATTGTTTGTCTTCAAATCTTCATAATAAATACAACCTCTATAGTCCAGAAATTATTTTAATACTAATGTAAGGTATTTCCCATTTCTCTGAAATTTATTCTTATTCAAATTTCCAAAATCTAACCAATCATAACTCGCCTCTCTCACTTTAGTAATTATAAATTGTACTCCCGTTTTCATCCTTCTTGATTCCAAAATAATTTTCAAACAATAGTACAAGTACATACCTCTTATTATCAACATCGCTTCGCTCTCTCAGCCAAACTTAAATTTAACATAATATATTCTATAATCATGCAAAGGTGATTCGCTTAATTATACTATTTACTACAGTTATGCGGGCAGATAATATTGTGTTATAAGTAACGCAAGTGTAATATTTGTGCGTTAGATTATGTACAAGGTGTAGAGTAGTTAATATAGTTATTAAAATCATCTAACTCTCTTCTTATTGCAAGTATACCTGACTAATACGAAATAAAACGAAGTTAATCCTTCAGGATAATTGTGGAATCACTACTAATTAATAGCCTTCCAATCAAATTCATTTGATATACGATATCCACACAAAACAATTATTCATATTAGGTACTCTTTGTTTATGTTATGATTATCTGCGTTACTGTGATAAATAGTTACTTTATTCACTTCTATACAGCTTTATTTACTTATTTCTTCATTGAAATTTATTAAAATATTTAAATTTTATCCCGAATGCTATTACTCATAACTTAACTTCAACGCCATCTAGTGGTATAAGTAAACCCCCGAATTTTCCTTTTGACAATGTCACTTCTCGCAAAAATTCAGAAAGAGCGTTTCCCTAATTAACGATCTTAAAACTTGATCAATGATTCCAAAAGGTATACGGGTCTGAGATATACAGTAAGGTAGTACACCATCTTGTTGAATATTCTTGTCAATGTTTTGTTATTGTGAATATAAAAAATAACTGTGTTCCACTAACTTATTTTCAGCATTCGGTTTTTATAGTTTATTACAGACATTTATGAAGCTATGCGTTGTTGGAGGAAGTATTTCATTATATTATTTACATTATATAATCATTACTGTCGAAAGTTTAAATATATTTTCTTCCTGTTTTTCTTAACTTTTTAAAAACAATGCAGTTAAAATACTTTTTCGACTTGATAAAGGTTGACTTAATGAATTATTAAATTCAGTTGGCAATAAATATTATTTAAGGCAAGTGATCAAATATTGAGGGTTGTAATTAAAGTAAACATTTCATGACAACTGTATATTAATACCTTTTTTTATTATTAGAATTAGTTAATACCATAAATTAGAATTTCAAAATATATTTTGATTAATTGTACCAAGCCTGTTATTAATTATACAATCAAATATAGTATACATTTTCTTAAATTACATCATTTATTTTTCTGCATTGTGCACGCACATTCAACATTTTTGTGTTGTGCGAAATTGTGATTAAGCAAAACCATTAACAATCAAGGGTTTTTAAAATCAAGGACCCTGATATCGCTTGCCCTAAATTAGTAATTCTAGTTTCTGAATATTTTCTCTGATTTCCTCCTCATAAAACGTCATCCAATTTCTTTACACACCATATAGACGATATTCTGTTCCAACTGTTTAAACATACAATCATAATGGTAAAAAGTATATAAAAGTTTGTAATTTGTATTAGTGAATTCATTTCGTATAGCATTGATAATACTAATGATAAATGACAATGATAGTGAATTTTAAAAGGTTAACATTTGTATACATTACACTTTATTTTATAGAAGTGTGGTTCAGAGTAAAAAATAGTAATTTTTATGAAAATTAAGCTACCAAGGAAAGGAAAATTTAAAAATCATTACATCACCAAGGCGTTTTATTGTTTTATGATTTATTTGAAGCTTTCACAGTTTTCAGAGAAAACTTCAGTATTTTCGTTTTCTCTTTCTTTAACGCAGTAAAGAAAAATGTAAAAGCTTTTATTATTAATATATTTTGAGAGATTCTTAAATTGGATAAAATTTAGTAATTAAGGACTTAAGTTTATGTCACATTATATTAAATCAAAAAGAATTTAATTAATGAATAAAGCGTAATGAAAGGGTTTGTGCTTTCCAATTAAAAAAAAACATCTTAATCTTTAAGCTATTGTAACATTATATAACGAACAACGGATATTCAACGTTGTATATTATGGAATCAATAATTATTCGTATTGAAAAGCAATCTGTTGAGAAACAGTAAAAACAAAGAAATTTCCCAAGTCTGCTTTTAAATTATGCATTGTAACGTAGCACCTTTTATAATACACAAAGCAATTTACTTTGAATAGCGAAACCCAGGATAATATTTAATGTAGTTTGAGCGTAAGCTGGAGATTAAATTTAATCTAAAATATTATTTCAAAAATTAAAATGCTTCGGGATAAGATTTTCTTTAGAAAGAAGCGGCAAATTAAATTTGTTAGTACTTTACACAAAGGCAACATTTTTTAAAGTACATCATTTTAAATGTGTGCCGAAAGGATCATCAATTATAATCATAATTTAGTCTAATAAAAAAGTTACTCTCCCTTTAGCAAGCTTAATGTCTATCAAGTCTTTTTTTATGAAAACGGGAAGACCAACAATCAAATTAATGAATATGTTCGTACATACAGCGTAATTAATTTACAGCGTATTTTATTGCCTCTTTTAATTTATCAAATTACACAAAAAAGTAACGTTCGAGTAAGATAAAACCCATAAAATTTGTTTGTTTAACAATTAAATGAGGTAATATTTACTTCCGCTAATTAACTATCCATATAAATAACGTTACTATTTTTTTTTTAATGAATTTAATTAAATATTTCATTTAGACTTTATATTCAGTTTCAAATTTAGTTTACTAATCATTAAGTTATATCTGCATGCTACATATACGTCCTGTAATAAAATAAAATTTAATGAAATAACCACATCTATTGTTACCGATCTATAATTACCATACTGCTTTTTTTATACCCCTAGAGTTGCATAGCAGAAATACTAACGGCCTTTGTGTAGCATAAATATTGAATTTGAAAATCTATGTTTAATGAAGTAGTAATGTTGAGTGCTGTCAAAAGTAATTATATTTAATAATGTACAATCATAAATTGGGTTGTGCCTATATGTTTGCAAGTCTCATTTATTAGCTTGGCCCGAATTCTACTGCCAATCGCCAAAATTCACTTTCAAAGCATTATAATAATTATTCTTTTCTTATTGTATTGTTAAATAAGGTTCAGTAATCATATCTTAACTGTGCACTAACTTGCTTACTTTTAAAAATGTTTTTGGTTATTTTATTTACATAAATATCTGGTGTGGAACACCATACGACCTTCCAACCTACCAAATGGAAATTAAAAGAAATGAAATAATTTTAATAAAAATATTTTAAGGATAATTATGCAACCTACTATATAAGAAGTCCATTGCCAAAATAGGCACCCTTGTAAACGCAAAAACTAGAATCTATATCAAACAGACATTTAAAACTTCATGACAGACAGAGGTTAATAGACATCTAGATGCTAACTTAAATTAAAAGAAAAGAAATAATTTTAATTTCAATTTTTTTATACGTTCATAAGGAAAACGGACAACATTGTAAAAACAAAAACAATAATCTATGTCAGAACGACGTCTAAAACTTCATGTTAGATAGAGATTCGTAGACATAAATATATGTTAACGTAAAAAAATTCCAAAGCCGCCCGCTTCAATAAAAATATCGATAATACAGTTTCAGCATTTTCAATCATACTTATTTAATTTTTACATTTATTTCGTTTTACATTAAAAAACTTTATAAAGAAAATTTATGTAAAATTAAATTTTCTTTAAAAAATATGTCTACACTTTTTCTCGTAAAATTAATCGCTTTTCAGATAATGGAAAAATTTGAACAAACACTTAAATTCTACCTTAGGCTAAATTACGCGATATATCAAAAAATTGTATAGAACATAATTAATCGATATTTTTGTATCTTTGAAACATGTAGCTGTTCTAGAAATATTTGATAAAAACTAAAAACTGACCATAATATACCCCCCACCCCCTTCCCGTCTACGCCGGTGGATTTTTCCCAAAATTTAATCAGCTTAAATAAAACATTTTAAGTACGTAGGTATTTTCTGGAGTTATCGTGGATACTAACATACATCGACGCGCATAGACAAACACGCACACGCGCGCCCACGCCCACACGCACGCACGTACCCACGCGCCCACGCGCGCACCCGCGCGCGCACACACAGACACAGACATACACGCAGACACGCAGACACGCAGACACGCAGATACGCAGACACGCAGACACGCAGACACGCACACACAGACACGCAGACACGCAGACACGCAGACACGCATCACGCAGATACGCAGACACGCAGACACGCAGACACGAAGATACGAAGACACGCAGACACGCACGCACACACGCACCCACCCACCCACACACACATGCACGCACGCACGCATCCACCCACGCACGCACGCACGCACCCACACACACACACGCACACACACAAAAGTCAAAAATTGTAAAATGAGCTAATAAATCCATTTAGCGATAGTGATAAAAAATTCGATTGCATAACCTTCTATACCTACATATGTATTTGTAGATTGGAAGGTAAAAAAGTTAATTGTAACCAAACGTCTAACACTCACTAAAAGAGTGCAGTTTTGTTAAATTTTTTAAAAAATTGAATTAAAACTTCCAAAGAATAAGAACTATTGTGTTAAACAAAATTCGCAATTGCATATTTGCAGGTTCAACAACACAAAAGGATTATTGTGTTGTATTAATCATAATCGTAATCGTAATCGTAATCATCGTGATCGTGATCGTGATCGTGATCGTGATCGTGATCGTGATCGTGATCGTGATCGTGATCGTGATCGTGATCGTGATCGTGATCGTGATCGTGATCGTGATCGTGATTGTGATCGTGATCGTAATCGTAATCGTAATCATAATCGTAATCACATAATCATAATCATCTTTATTATAAGTTTTTGTTACGAACGAAGTTCAAAGGTAAATATGTAATTAAAAATTATTATTAATTTTATTAAATACATAAATAAAAAGTTTACCTCGAGTAGGATTTGAACCTACGCCCTGTACTTTGCTAGAGTACCGCGCTAACCAACTGCGCCATCAACGTTCAAGCCCCAATCGATGTAAATTTTGCCTTTATGTATGTAGAACTGATGTAAATTCTAAATATAATGAGATTACAATCAAATTAGTTATATTAGTGGAATGTGAGCGATATTGCAGGCTCACATTCCATGAATACAGGTAATTTGATTGTAATCTCATTATATTTAGAATTTACATCATTCTATACATAAAGACAAAATTACATCGATTGAAATCGCAGTTGTTAGCATGCTAAAGCATAGGTCGTAGGTTCAAATCCTGCTCGAGGTAAACTTTTTATTTATGTATTTAATAAAATTAATAATAATTTATAATCATCTTTGTTCATGTCATTGCCAAGTAGCTTACACACGTCATTGAAGTTTAGAACACATACTATCAGTAGACAAACAAAGTAACTTGAAATGTTAAATATCACAGTAACATAAGATTATCATTCAGGTACTCTTCATAAGTATAATCACATTTTTGTACTAACAAATTTTTAACCACACTTTTGAATTTATTCATTTGCAGAGTTCGTACTGAAATAGGTAACTTATTACAAAATTTTGGAGCATAATAGTTAACTGAGAAACGACTTTTAGCAACCCGTGTAAAGGGTATATTAATGTCATTACTTGCTCTGGTATTATACGTGTGTAGATCTGAGTAGGTGACAAATTTTTTGCATGTATATTTGGCAACAATAATATATATATATATATATATATATATATATATATATATAGATAACACCGTCAAAATTTTCAATTTCAAAAAATGTTTTCTGGCATCATCACGATAATGTAGGTTAAGAACAATTCGTACTGCACGACGTTGAGCAGCGAAGACTCTTTGTACATGAGTCGTATGCCCCCAGGCTAGTATATAGTAAGAAAACACATTGTGAAAAAGAGCATAATACACATTTTTAATAGTTTTAACGAGCCTTTGCAAATGTGTAAAAAGGTATATGCATTTAGACAATTTAGAGATTAGGTAGTCTACATGTCTGTTCCAAGTTAAAGTGGAATCTATATACACACCTAAAAACTTTACAGAGTTTACTGTATTATTTTGACATTTCAATATGAAGATAATATTTTGAGATTTATTGATGTTTAGCTTTAAATAGTTAACCTGAAACCACTGTTCCGCTCTTGACTGTATACTACCATGTTATTATGTGTTTCTGTGACATTATTGGCGGTAGTTATAATAGTAGTATCGTCAGCAAAAAGTATAAATTTAGAAGAGGCGTCACGCGATGAAATATCATTGATATAAGTTACGAACAAAAGAGGTCCTAGAACAGACCCTTGTGGTACACCAATATCAACTGTATTGATGTTGGAATACACATTGTTGTAAAATACGATCTGACTACGACAAGTTAAGTAAGATTTTATAAGCAATGTGGTTTCATCAGACATTACATGGCATTGTAATTTATTTAATAGAATTTGATGAGATACGCAGTCAAAGGCTTTACTGATGTCACATCATGCGCAACCAGTAAAAAAGTTATCAGATACATGAGCAACTAGGTCGTTTATGGCATCAGCAGTACATTTATTACTACGAAATCCGAATTGAGAAATGTGTGTTCAATGTATGTATAAAACTTATTTTTTATAGCAGTTTCAAATATTTTTGAGAATACGGGAACCAGTGAAATTGGACGATAATTGCCTAATTCAGTGGATTCCCCCGACTTAAATAATAGTATAACTTTGGAGATTTTTAGACAGTTTGGAAAAGTATTCTTCCTTAATACATATATTAACTAATTTAGTAAATGGAATAAGTTCAAGATCCTTAACATACTTAACAATGTTGTTACTTATACCATAGATATCGATGCAGGAATTATGTTTTAAGTTGTTAAATATATCCCTCATTTCATTGTAAGTTGCCTCTTTTAGATCAAAACGTTGTGCAGGTGGACACACTGTATCATACAGATATTTTTTAAAATATAATATTTTATAATATAATATTTTATAATATAATATTTTATAATATAATATTTTATAATATAATATTTTAAAATATTAAGCACCTAATGAAAAAAATTCGATTTAGGATTAGGATTTGAATCTTGTAGTTGACGTTTAGTGTAGTAATTGCATTCCAATCGTCTTTAACCCTAATATGCATAAACCGGGCCTCTCAGGCGGAGAGATTTTAGTGACTCATAATTTGCTTAAAATAATTTCAATGGGCTTGAGAATTCAGATATTCTCCAAACAGGTCTTCATTCAACACACACTTGATTAAAAAAACATTCAAGCGTATTTAGAAATGGAAAAATGTTCGATTAGCACCACGTATTTACATAAAACGGGCCTCCGAAGCCCGTGTACAACTATAAAACCACTTTCAAGCCTGATAGTTATTATAATTTGTCAATCACTGCTGCGCAGAATTGTACGTGCCTGTGCAAATTGAAACCTCCATTGCTGTTGAATGTGTGAAAGTAGGCGCAGCTGATTTTCATTCAGTTGTAATAAAAGTTGCATTGCGTGAAGTTGTGAAACAGATTAGATAATGGCGTCAAAAAGGAATGTGAAAAGCGTGAGATTTGGTGACTGTGTCTATGAAGCAACAATGTCGCAGTGGGCAACTGAAAGTGATGATCACACTTCTGAAGAACGTGGAGTATCAGAAGCAGAAAATGTTGACACAGAAGACTGAAATTTCGAATTGGTTTCTGACGAGTACTCTGGATCCAGTTCTGGTGATGTTTACGATAATTCAGAGGGTGATGTTGACGATATTGGTAATTCTTGAGTGGTTACATTGCTTCAAGTGGTCTGGATTGGAGTTTGGAACCTCCAACAAAAAATAAAATTCAACCACGCCACATTATTCGGCGTGCGCCAGGACTAGCAAGAAAACATATGGCTGCAACACCAAACCAAGCGTTTCAGTTATTTGCAACTTCAGTTATTGTACAAGAAATTGTGAACTGTACTAAATTTAGAGGGGAGACATGTTTACGGAACAAAAGGAAAACCGTGGAAAGATGTATGTGTTCATTTGGCAACCCTATGTACCGAGCCTAATGTCCATATTTCGCTTTGAAGAAATACGCAGATTTGTCAGATTTGACGACAAGCGAACCCGTAATGCGCATTTGGAAACCGATAAGTTAGCAATTACGTTTGGGATTTATTCATTCAGCAATGCAAAACCTGCGTCATACCGGATACTAATGTAACCTTTGATGAACAACTCGTTGGGTTTAGAGATAGATGCAGCTTCGTTCAATAGATGCCAAGTAAACCGGAAAAATATGGATTTAAAATATTTTGGATCTGTGAATCTAAGTCTGGTTATGCTCTGGATGGTTTAGTTTATGTTGGTCGCCAACCCCGATAACCTCAACATAAAAACCTGGGGCTTGAAGTAGTACACACTCTTGTGTGTGGCGTTCATAATTCTGGTCTCAATCTCACGATAGACAACTTCTTCACTAGTATTCCGCTAGCAATTTATCTGTTTGATAAAAATATTACTGTAGTGGGTACACTACGTCAGAATAAGCGTGACATTCCTAAAGAAATGAAAGCCTCAAAAGATCGTGTAGTCTGCTTTTCACTTGTCTTGCTTTCGAAATAACCTATCCATGGTCAGTTACGCACGTAAAAAAAATGCGTAATTTTACTAAGCTCCATGCCCTACGACGCATCTATCAATAATGACGCTAAGAGGAGCCTGAAATCATCACAGATTATAATAAAACAAAGGGCGGTGTTGACGTCATGGATCAAATGGTGTTGACATACACGTGCAAGAGGCAAAGTAAACGTTGGCCATTTTTCTTCATTGATCTTACAGCACCCAACGCATATGTAGTCTTGACGAAGGAACATCCAAACTACAAAGTAGGAGTGACTCACAAACTCAGATTGAAACATTTAGCGAAGGAACTAGAGATACCACATATGCAGAGAAGATGTACTAACCCTAACCTACTGCGTAGTGTCTAAGCAGATTCATTGATATCTCTGGTGCGCCAGCCGCTCAAACAAGTGCAACAATTAAGAGAAAGAGATGCTCAGTGTGCCCCGCAAATATTGATCGTAAAAGCACAATGATAAGTATTAGAATGTGTGCTCCCTAAAAAAGTTTAAACAACAATGTTCACTGTTGGTTCTATTCTGACTATACGTGATTTTATACAATGGGTCTCAGAAGCCCAGATTATGTAAATGCCGATATTTTATTGGTTAAGTATCCTAGGGTTAACATAATAATTTTGGTAACCACTTCAATGCAGTGGGTGGATAACCTCAACTGTAGGGGTTATCGATCCTATACACATCCAAACATCCAAGTATGAAGACCGTTTAAGCTATCCTGTCGGATTCCCAAAACTGGTTGGTGCAGTTTATCGGTGCCTTAATATGGGCATTTAAAAACAGCTGTTTCGATGGTCGAATGGTTAGAGCGGTGCTGGTTCAAAAGTCACTAAGAAAACCGTTTTTCTTAAACAGTGAAAAACTAATGTACCCCACCTTCTTAGCTAGGCAATAAATATATAGGTCCCGTGGAAATACGAGGTTTGATACCTTCAAATACAAATCAGAATACGAATACGCATACGGACACACTCGATCACGAGCACTCGAATACAAATACAAACATTAAAAACATTTGGAATAAATGTAAAATAAGGCTGAAAGTTTTGCATAATTTGGATGACTGCTTTGACTGTGTTGATAATGAGATACCTTTGCAATTTCTACTTTTCTACTTTTCATTTATATTCACTGTACGAGGGGTCTGCTACTACGCTAGTATCAATAAATCCCGCTAAATTCTATTAAATACCCGTAGATTTAGTTTTTATTACGTACCTCAAAAGGAAAAACAGGAATCCGTATTACGATACTTATAATGTATATTTTTAATGGCGAGTTTTGGTAACTTAATGTCGCTTCTCGCGTCCCAATCGCTATCGTTCCATTCTCCTTCGTGGAGTACTTTACTTTCCATTTCGGTGCGGATGTTTGAAATCCATTTTTTTCGCGGCCTTCATATTTTATTTCTTTGGTATCCAATTCCAAACCTTTAATGGTATAATTTCTTCGTTCATTCTTTTCAGGTGTCCATACCGTTTTAACTGCGTTTCAGTTATATCGTCCATTATCGTATTTTTTACTACCATTTTTTCTCTGATGATCTCGTTTCTTACATGGTCAAGTAAAGTAAACCGGAGCACCTTCTCCATTACATCATTGCGGTTGAGAGAAATTTTTGTGACATATTTTTATCTGTAAGTCACGCTTCTGACCCATACGTCGTTGTCTCACAGTACTAACCTTGTTCAAATTTTGGGTCAATTGGTCGACTAACTCTGATCGTAACGTCATTTTTAAATCCCTGTGGATGGCAACAGAGGAACCGATTTTGATTTAGTTTTTTTTATTTGAAAAGTGAATTGACAGACAGTGTTGTTAGCTATGAAATCTGTTCAGCCATATGAAGATCATCAGCTCGATTTTCACTGAAGGGATTTTTTCCGCAGCTATATATACTATTATATATACTATATGAAAATGGTAATACATCCATCTTTAATATCAGAACAGTCAGGAACGTTTGGGTCTTCCCTGATGTCGAAAAGGCTAGCGTTAATGACAGAATACTGGGCAAAGCAAGTGTTTCTATGCTAGGGTACGCTTATTTTCTTATGAGCTGCGAGAGATATTTGTTGGTTACTTAATAATACTCCATTTGTTTGCACAGTTCATAAGAAAATGGCTGCACTGTAGCTTCAATCATCACCTTTTTATGTTAAATTTCGCACAACAAAGTTATGCAATCATACCGCTGTACCCTTTTCTGTATGAATATATAGTTCAATAAACTAGTTCGAACTATTTCGTATGAAAAACATAGTTATGTGTATCGCAACGCCAGAAGCGATAATTTTGCTGGAATGGTTAGAATAGCGGATCGACTCAGTCGACGCCTGCCCTTGCGTACACTCAGAAAAATAGTTCTCAAACGTAGGGTGCACAAAAATATTTTTGAGAATTCCAGTTTTCTAAGCTCGCCGCGTTGGCCGTTTATAAACGGATATTTTTAAGACATAATCTGAATATTGGTTTACCTTCACCATGACAACGTTTCGTTTTACAATGACATGAACGTAAGTAAGTTTCCCTATTTCATTGAAAGCACTTTCTATAATTGTACATTTTAGAAAACGTAGCTTATAACGATTCGTGACGTTTTCCTATTAATAAATTCCTTAACATATTCATATGTAAAATTCTTTATAAAAGTTACAGAAAAATTGTCTGTGTTGTGGAATTCTCTTAGCAAATACCACTCTAGGTTCAATTTTAATCTGGAAGTTTTTCTTATTTGTAAACTCACGCTAGTTGCTTAAGGAAATTTGACTCTAGAAGTTTAATTTTTATCGTCCAATTGCCAAGCAACCAGTGTTCGTTACAAACTGTCCGATTTAAATGATCCTCTTGTGGTGTTGTATATGAAACTCTCTCGTCGTCAATAGCAACGGTAAAATTTCAATCGATAATTTTCAGATATTTTCTTATCGAATCTCCTTCAAGCTCGATGATGAAATCCTGATGCCGACACTTACATGACAGAATGCGCGTAGCTCACTTGGGCAGTCTGGTTTAACAAAAGTTGTATAGTGTTGTCAAATGGAATGATAACATAGTTTGAAGTCTTTCTCGCTCACGCTGTAGAACAATACCTCTACATGCGTACCATATTAACTTAGATGGATGATTTAAAGCTACAGATTTGGTTTGTTTGAGCAGTATGCAACAATAACTTTTGGAATGAAAATTTTCAACACATTTAATATCAAATCTGGTTTTCGGACTAGCGAACAAGATAATAACGGTTTCGTTTCAATTAAATAGGAATAATTATGCAGGCTTCACATATTGCAACTATTGTCCCGTATAATGAACTTCTGAAACTCACATGCTCTACAAAAAATCTAAACACATTCGAGTGCGAAGAATATTAGCGCCAATCGTGTTCTAGCAGAATGCAATTGCTGAAAATTACCATGGTTAATTTTGGAATTCTTTATTGTGTAACTACATGGTGATGCACTGCAGTACGTACGTTTTCGGCTGGGCGGAGTCACTACTCATACAGGAAATACAAAGCATTATTTGTTTAAAATAATTTTTCAATAACAGTCTAATCAACAGAGTGGAGACACAGCTGCTTGCTTACTTTCTTTTAAAACCTTTAAAAATTATGTTCTTTCCAACCTGTACCTTTCAAGAAATTACAAGACACTATTGCAGCAACTCTGTTAACAATTTAATACCCTGTGAATGCACCGTTTACATAAAAACACATTATTAGATTTGTTATGCCTTATGTGGGAACAACAAACCATTACTGTTAAGTATCAAGTATCGATTATTTTGACACACACTGTATCTATATATTTTTAATAATTACGATCATTTTTATTATAGTATTTTTTTTTCATTCGCCTTAATTTTTGTATTAGAAAATTATGAGCATAATAAAGTTTAAATAACCAAATGTAGAAACCCGTTAAGGCACCGATATAAAAGTATTAAAATTAACCGTCCCAAGCCGGGTGTAGTAATGTGTTGTCTACAACATCGTATGCCGGAACGAGTGGTCACACGACATATTTGCGATCTACCGTTTTATAGGAGGTAGAAGATGGTAAAAGTTGGTAGAGAACCATTCTGTAAAGAATAATTTTGTAGGAAGACCAAATCCACCGAAGAAACAAACTTTTTACTGAGAGGTGGGGTGGCAGAAGGAGGTGCAGAGTGATGCAGTTCGATGCGGCTTGTCGAGAGCTTTCTAACGAGTCACTTTCCAACTAGTATTGGCAATTCGAAATTATGACCGAACTAGAATTTTTTTAATCCCTCCTTCCCGTTTTGTATGGAGGTCAAATCCGTCGAAAAACATTTACCCTTTTTCACTCTAAGAAATTACGATCAGAATGTTACGTTCGATGTGGTCGACAAATTTTCCAACAAGTGTTCGCATGACGTATCTACTATCTACCGTTTAGTAATTGTTAGTGGACAACGATTCCTTTCATTTGAGTACCTTAAAAATTACCCCTAACTACCTCTTCCAATTTTAAAATTGAACTCATCCTTACTCTGCGGAGGGTGGCCGGAGGGATCACAATCCTTGTGGATATTGATGTTATGCCTTTTAGCACCGATATTTTTGCATAAATTACGATTAGGACATGATCATTCAAAATGCATAAGGTTCAGTACTGAAAATCGGCGCCATTAAGTTGCAAAATGCGCCAAAAATCGCGTGTTTCTTTGTGAGCTACAGGTACGTGTTATTTAAATTTGACCTCCTGGCCAGCCATATTGATAACCGTAGTTACTTGTGTCGTAAGCAGTAATTTACGGAAAACCGCATCATTCTATGTCAAATTGTACCATTTAAAATTCACGTACGTACGGACAGACAAAATATTTCCATAATTTATTTGCAACACAAAATGAACATAATTTATCAAACAATTTTTTTGTTCATTTAGAATAGCTCCCATTATAGAATCTGTTCTAAATATAAAATATAAACCAAAACTTGAAATAACTGAACCTTTAACTGCACATTATATTGCACGGATGCTATCCGTATCAGGAAATTATCTTCTTTATGGCAATAGCTTGTGAAATATTTCAAGTGCGTTTAAAACTTGTCTTTGATTATGATTGGATTTGTGTATATGCTCTGATATACATGTTTAACTAGTGTATCTTCATAAATTTTGCCTTTATACATGTAATTCGCTGTATATTTTCAGGGTGCATTTTAAATGTTGATGACAGGTTGAAGCGTTGTTAGCGAGACGTTTTTATCTTACAGTCATTATTATTCTCTCCTTCATTCAAAAGAATTTCCCTCAGTATAGCTTGTTTCGGAACTTTTCTTAAAGATACACTCTGTGTATTAAAGCCATACTTATGTAATCAAAAATTATTAATAATTTTATTAAATACATAAATAAAAAGTTTACCTCGAGTAGGATTTGAACCTACGACATTTACTTTGCTGGAGTAACGCTCTAACCAACTGAGCTATCGAGATACAAGCCCCAATCGATGTAAATTTTGTCTTTGTGTATGTAAAGCTGATGTAAATTCTAAATATAATGAGATTACAGTTAAATTACTTATATTAATGAAATGTGAACCTGCAATATCACAAGGATTTACACCTACCAAAGTAACTTGACTAATATTAAATTATTATAAGTTTTTGTTATGAACGAATAAGTTCAAAAGTAAATATGTAATTAAACATTATTAATAACTTTATTAATACATAAATAAATAGTTTGCCTCGAGTAAGATTTGAACCTCCGACATTTACTTTGCTAGAGTGACGCTCTAACCAACTGAGCTATCGAGATACGAGCTCCAATTGGTGTAAATTTTGTTTTTATGTATGTAGAACTGATGTAAATCCTAAATATATTATTTATTAGATTATTATTATATTTAGAATTTACATCAGTTCTACATACATAAAGACAAAATTTACATGTATTGAGGCTTGTACCTCGATAGCACAGTTGGTTAGAGCGTTACTTTAGAAAAGTAAATGTCGTATGTTCAAATCCTACTAGAGGTAAACTTTTTATTTATGTATGTAATAAAATTATTAATGATTTTTAATTACATGTTTACTTCTGAACTTATTCGTTCATAACAATAACTTATAATAATTCCATAGTTACGTCTTTCTTGTTATTATTCCCACCCTTAAATCACTTAGACAATGCCGTTTGCTCTACGCAAAACTTTGCTTTACTTAATATCATCTGTTACATTGCGATTAAATTAACACAAAGCTCTACGTTTAAAAATAGAAATTAAATTGTGTTTTGGAATTAATGTGTTTCTCTTCTAAATATACGAGTATTAATTGCCCTCCAGTAGAAATTGCTAGTATTAATTTAAATGTCAACATTAAAATTGACTTGAAATACATGAAAATATATAACAGCTTTCATTCGTTGATTTGATTATTCACAAATCAGGTTTAAAAAAATGTACATCTTGAGGGATTGTGCATTTCTAACAATCACCCTAAATCATTTTTGCATTCAAAATAGAGCAAACCGTAAGGAAAAAGTGAGCGAATAAAATGTGGATGTGGATAAAATGCAAATCAAACCATTTTACGTTTAAGCTCTTTGACATTTTGAAGTTTCAGCGATGAATAGACAAGAAAAAGGTTGGACAGTCGACGTTCATGCTTTAAATAGAGTCATATCAATGTGATTTCCACATTTAATCATTAAATTTTTAAATTATTCAAACTGTTGCATAAGATTTTGTAAAGCATGATACATTTATCTTGCGTTTATCTACCTCGTAAACATCCCCTTACGCAAAAAAAGCACGCAACAGGGTCCTTTAATTGTAATCATTACTCAAACCTTGTGCTTGTCTTCGCTTAATTAATAATCAACTAAAGTGTTTGGTTGAACGTCGATTGAATTTCTGATATTTAACCTCAAAACCATAGGTTATGTCTCTGAAGGAAATAGATCGATTATTGAAGTATATATAATCCTTCGGTGTTTAGTTGATCCCGTGATATGGTATAAGCGGTTTTCTGTGCGTACAGGATGCCCTATTTTTATATCTTCTCATTTCAAGAAGGAAATATTTCCCTAGAGTTTTCGGTCGAATTGATTTCAAAGCTGCATCTCTGGTTTGGCTTTCGGAACATTTTAATTTTACTAATGTAACTGTGCGACTATTTTGCGAAATATCTCTACATTTCAACGTAGCAATCTTAACGTTTCTTATGGAGTGCTGAGTGAGCTCGTCATAACATTATCTCGTAAAACGCTTACCATCTTTCATCTGTGCTCAACGCGGATATGCATAAAGGGAAGTAGAACAGATAGCCCTACTTCATGAAGACCACCAACTGTTACTTGACGAAATTCAACATAAAGCCGTGACAAACGTACTGCTTCTAGAGAACATAAAACGGCAGTTGAAGGTTGATGTGCGTCTTGTAAAATAAAGATGCAGTTAGACTGCTGCAATTTTTTCCTCCTTAATGACAATGCGCCTTTACTCGGTTGAAATACATCTTGCACATAAATGTACTACTATACAATATATTGTTTAAGGTCGATGCTTCTTTGATAAAGTTGGTATTTTAAATGATTTATTCAGTACTGCCACGCAATGAATCCCTAAAATACAACGTTAATTTTGTAAAATCACTGTTTTTAAACGTATACGTTTCTATTATAATCAAATTAATTAATTTAGGTTGTGTGATTATATGAATGCAAAATTGTGTCGGAAATAATATATTAATGCGTTTCCGGAAGTGAAACATTAGAATCAGGACGTGAGGTTTACCCTGCAAAATTCATCTTCCAGAATGATTAACAATAGAGAATTCGGTTAAGGTTATAGGAGTTAGGTTCTCTAAGGACTATAATCCAAAAATTACGTATTTTTTCAAATGAATCGTTTTTTTTACTACAATTTCTTTGGTTTATTTTGTATAAAAATAATTCATATATATCGAGACGTTTAGAGTATGCTATGCACTTTATAACTTTATAAATTGTCGATTTGATAAACCGGAACTTAAAATATGGCGTTCAATATATGAAATATGAGATTGATAACGCCCCAACTTTCGCTAGGTTTATAAACATCAACTATTTTTCCATACAGATAATTTCCATAACATATTTTCATGGCAATCGGATTTTTGTAAAGTATTACATCATATTTATGGTATGTATGAAGTCCGAATTTAAACGGTTTTATTATTCCAACGTTTTATTTTTAAGCGGCAACTGAACTTTACAATAAATAAGTGTGATTTATTGTACAGATGGAATGTAAAATAATATCCTTAGATCATTAAGTATCACACTATCGCGTAGTTTATGTGAGCTACAATTATTATTTTTTGTATTTTCAAATTTTTTATTTATAATTATAAAACAAATAAATTGAATTGAAAATTTGTACGCTTTAACACTTTAACTACCAGGCGACCTTACGATTGATTTTTTCTACGCCATTTTTTTTTGTTTCATTGCGGACCAAATTTAGTATCTGTATGTAAGCTTAAATATAAATTTTCTTTTTTTACATAAATTTGTGAATATTTTACATACTTTTTTTTTGTGTGACGGAATGACACACCGCGTAGAATCAACAAAAATTTACCCTGGGCTTCATTTCGACGTACACAATTGTGCTTGGCCTTGTAGCATTCTTTTCATTCCACCTGCTTGCCAGCAATATATTTTGATGACTGGCGTCTCTATCAGCGTATCTGCGTTTGCATTGCGTTAGTTTATAGTGTGTATTGTGAGCACTGGCGGATTTTCCTTAAGCCCCAGTAGGCCCGGGCCTAGGGCGACCAGATATTAGGGGCGGCCAATCGTGGACAAAAAATTCACCAATGAATGATCACATGAAACGACCCGAAGAAAATAAAACATCGTGTGTTAAAAACGTCCGCTTAAGCCGAACATTCACTAGTCCGGCGTTCAGTCCTGCCAATCCTCTTTTTCATACTATAATTTATAATCTCACTTTCTTATCGTACGGAGATTATAAATTACAGTAAGGAAAAGAAGATCAGCAGGACTGCACGCAGGATTGTGCATGGGCCGCTTTACCTGCACGCAGGGATGGCCCCGATGGGCGACTCTCGTCTCCCTCTCTCTCGCGTCGCCCGCGCCGCGTCGCTCCCCTTCCCATACCTACCGCAACCGTGATGTGACGCGACGCGACCGACAGTGTGCGTATAGTAACTGCACTGAGTGGGCGCACGTTTTTCTCGCTTCGCAACGATTTTCTCGACGCGACGTGTATATGTATGTACTATATTAACAAACATCGACAGTGCGTGAATATTTTACAATACCTTAAGCCGACCATTCACTAGTTCGGCGTTCAGTCCTGCCAATCTTCTTTTTCATACTATAATTTGTAATCTCACTTTCTTATCGTACGGAGATTATAAATTATAGTAAGGAAAAGATCAGCAGGACTGCACGCAGGATTGTGAATGGGCCGCTTTACCTGCACGCAGGGATGGCCCCGATGGGCGACTCTCGTCTCCCTCTCTCTCTCGACACCCGCGCCGCGTCGCTCCCCTTCCCATACCTACCGCAACCGTGATGTGACGCGACGCGACCGACAGTGTGCGTATAGTAACTGCACTGAGTGGGCGCACGTTTTTCTCGCTTCGCAACGATTTTCTCGACGCGACGTGTATATGTATGTACTATATTAACAAACATCGACAGTGCGTGAATATTTTACAATACCTTAAGCCGACCATTCACTAGTCCGGCGTTCAGTCCTGCCAATCTTCTTTTTCATACTATAATTTGTAATCTCACTTTCTTATCGTACGGAGATTATAAATTATAGTAAGGAAAAGATCAGCAGGACTGCACGCAGGATTGTGAATGGGCCGCTTTACCTGCACGCAGGGATGGCCCCGATGGGCGACTCTCGTCTCCCTCTCTCTCTCGACACCCGCGCCGCGTCGCTCCCCTTCCCATACCTACCGCAACCGTGATGTGACGCGACCGACAGTGTGCGTATAGTAACTGCACTGAGTGGGCGCACGTTTTTCTCGCTTCGCAACGATTTTCTCGACGCGACGTGTATATGTATGTACTATATTAACAAACATCGACAGTGCGTGAGTATTTTACAATACCTTAAGCCGACCATTCACTAGTCCGGCGTTCAGTCCTGCCAATCTTCTTTTTCATACTATAATTTGTAATCTCACTTTCTTATCGTACGGAGATTATAAATTATAGTAAGGAAAAGAAGATCAGCAGGACTGCACGCAGGATTGTGAATGGGCCGCTTTACCTGCACGCAGGGATGGCCGCGATGGACGACTCTCGTCTCCCTCTCTCTCTCGATACCCACGCCGCGTCGCTCCCCTTCCCATACCTACCGCAACCGTGATGTGACGCGACGTGACTGACAGTGTGCGTATAGTAACTGCACTGAGTGGGCGCACGTTTTTCTCACTTCGCAACGTTTTTCGCGACGCGACGTGTATATGTATGTACTATATTAACAAACATCGACAGTGCGTGAATATTTTACAATACGGTACCTCACGTAAATTGTTATGTAGCATAATTAGCTATGGATGGAAATAAATGGTTAAGTAGGGCAGAGTAGCGCAAGCGGGCTATACAAAACAACGATTAAAAAAATTTGATTAAAAAAACGTGGAAATTAGACGATTTCTTTGGAAAACTATCTACTGATAGTACTGATACTAAATATCTCGCTATTGAACCAAGACACGACGTTCCAAGTGGTAGTGGTGCTTCTTCAGTATCTTCAAGTGTAGGTACTTTGATAGTTGTGGCAAGTGGAACAAAGGAAGAAACCAAAGAAATCCCACCACTGCAGCCCGATCCAGGCTAGGGGCTGTGTAAAATCAGTGACGATCCAGCCAAATGGACTATCGACGAGTTCACGAGTGATTACATTTGTAAGAAAGGAGCCAATCAAAACATCAAAAATGATTTTCCCAAGAGTGAGAAGATTTACAAAGATAAGGCGCGTCAGTTGTCAAAACACTTATTCGAACGTCAGCTTGTAAATGCCGAAAAAGTTCCCGAAAGTACTGGATGTGTGTTTTGTGGGCCTTGTCTTCTTTTTAATGGTAGGGAGAGTCAGTTCGACAAAAAAGAATGTTTCAATGACTGGAACATTCCTATTATCGAGCATGAAGTCATGAGAATTCGCCTATTCACAAATTATCCGTCCTGCACATGGACGATAGAAGCATCTCAGGCCGCATTGATGACGCGTTAACCATGCAATTAGATGAAAAAATAAGTTACTGGAAAAACATTCTGAAAAGAGTAGTTGCATGTGTGAAAGCGCTTGCACCACGTGGTTAGCCATTCAGAGGACACGACGAGAAAATAGTTTCAGTATACAATGGAAATTATTTGATTATGGGAGACACGGTTTTAAATACAATTGTAATGGAAATATTAATAGCTAAATATTTTTCTCTGAACATTGACTTGATGCTGGATATATCTCACGGGGACCAGCTCACTTATGTAATCAAATATGTCCTGCCTAATGGATCACCCGTAGAATGTTTCCTCAAGTTTATAACAAACACAGGCCATAAATCACAACAAATAACAGATGCTGTTACTTCAATTTTAACTGAATTTGGAATTGACATTTCAAACTGCCGAGCGCAATCTTACGACAACGCAGCCAACGTGTCAGGCATATACAACGGCCTACAAACTAAAATAAAGAAAAACTCTCCACTTGTCGAGTATGTCCCCTGCTCAGCTCACATTTAGTAGGCGAATGTGCAGCTGAAAGAGGCTTGCTCGTTCTTTTCTCTACTGCAAGAGTTACACAATTTCTTTTTAGCGTCAACTCAGTGCTGGGAACTCCTTCAAGCCCATTTTACCGTCAAAAGTCTATCAACCACTCATTGGTCAGCGCGTGAAGATGCATGCAAAAGTTTACGCCAATCGTGGATGAAATCCATGAAGCTTAAGTCTCCATCGAATATGACACACAACAGAAGAGAACCGTAATATCCGAAGCAAGAGTATTCATTTGAAACTTGAACGTATTAGAACGGCCTTCATGACTATTTTTTGGGGATTTTTACTGGATAACATGAACACTACAAGTAAGAAACTTCAAAGTGTCGAAATTGACATTACCATTGCCATAAAACTGTATAATGTACTAATACAGTTTATTGGCGAAACACTAGATAACTTCGATGACTTTGAAAACGAGGCTAAAAAACTGTCCTTTGTACAGGAATATGAAAGAGCTTTTCGGCGCAATCGCAAGCGCAAGCTACTTCCGGGTGGGACTAACACAGGTGAAGAGATGCAACAAAATAATAGTCGAAAAAACTGCAGAATGAGTAGTTTTTTGGTAATAATTGATACATTGACAGGACAACTCGAAAAACGACGGGACGCTTATAGAGAAATTAGTAATAAATTTTATTTTATTACTAACCTTACGAAGCTAAGCACATCAGAAATCAACGAAAAGGCCAAAGCATTACAATTGGTTTATTCTACTGACTTAAAATACAACTTTTCAGAAAAATGTCGCCATTTTCGTGCTAACTGCAGTACAAAAAATGATAATCGGAAGAATACTGTCAGTTTGTTGGAAACGCTATGAGCTGAAGGTCTTCAAACCATTTACTCAAACGTGGGTATCGCTCTCCGTATGTGTGTGCGTGCGTGCGTGCGTGCGTGTGTGTGTGTGTGTGTGTGTGTGTGTTTGTTTGTGTTTGTGTGTGTGTGTGTGTGTGTGTGTGTGTGTGTGTGTGTGTGTGTGTGTCTGTGTGTCTGTGTGTCTGTGTGTCTGTGTGTCTGTGTGTCTGTGTGTCTGTGTGTCTGTGTGTCTGTGTGTCTGTGTGTCTGTGTGCCAGTGTGCCAGTGTGCCAGTATGCCAGTGTGCCAGTGTGTGTGTGTGTGTGTGTGTGTGTGTGTGTGTGTGTGTCTGTGTATGTTTGTGTGCGCGCGCACGTGGGTGCGTGCGTGCGTGCGCGCGAGTGCGTGCGTGCTTACTTGCGTGCGTGCGTGTGTGTGTGTGTGTGTGTGTGTGTGTGTGTCTATGTGTCTGTGTGTCTGCGTGTACGTGTGCGCGCGTGTGTGTGTGTGTGCGTGCGTGCGTGCGTGTGTGTGGGTGTGTATGTGTGCAAAGGTTAAACGATCTAGCTTTGCTCAACATAGAAGCGGGTTATTTAAGGAAATTGGATTGCGATTATTTAATTAATGGTTTTGCTGTGCTTAAGTGTAGACGCGTTTTGTAACACGTAAAATACGTTTTATACCTTGTATGAAAATAAACCCGTACTTAATCAAAACATGGTTTCCTTATTTTGAACCTATTCATTTACCCAGTAATTCTACTATATATACATTTTGACGTATTTATATGGAATAACGGTCTATTTCGATAAAAGTTCTCAAGAAAGTAAATTCATATGTAGTACCTAAAAGATGGGATCTGTGAAAGGGGCTGGTACTACATGGCCTAGGGCGGCCAGGACTGCAAATCCGTCACTGATTGTGAGTGTCTTTACGTTTTGAAGTATAGCGTAAAATGTCTTGGAGAAAACAGGAAAAGAAAAATGGGCGTTAGAATTAGATCACGACCTGAATATGAGTAATGACGAAGTGGAGTGTATGGATGATAATTTGTTTGAGATTATACATGGTTCAGACGCTGAAAAAACTTATATTCGGGGTTCAACTAATAGTTCTGAAGAGGCAAAACGTTCATTCACGCCAAAAAGTATAAAAAAGGTGAAATATAAAGAAATCGAAAAAAATCAGACTTTTCGTGTTCGCTAGTTTTAGGAAGCAAGATTGAAGGTATTATCAAATTACCATTATTTTTGTTTCTTGAGTAAACTAAACAATAAACATTTTTAGGTGTCCCAAACCAAGCAATATCTTCAGATTCCGAGGAATCTCTGTCAAGCACCGGCGATTTTCCGCTTCCGCGGTTAATTCCAAATGATAATGCACTTTTTCTAGATGGGATGATACTATTTGGAGAAACTCTTCGGGATATAATCTTAAAAATTATAATTTTGGCACACCCCATGGAATTGATTCCAATGAGCTACAAAACCTTATTGATAAAAGTGATCTTGAAATATTCAAGATATCCTTATCGATGAACTATTGAACTCATGGTGCGTGAAACAAATCGTTACGCTGAACAAATGATCATTGAAAAAATCAATGGTGAGTCAATAACACATAATTCCCGCCTGAATGGTTGAGTAGAAACAAATTCAGTTGAAATGCACGTTTTTGGCGCATCCTCCTGTGGATGTACTTAGACAAAAAGCCATCGCTATCTCATTATTGGAGCCGCTCTAAGTTAGACAATAGCCCTGCAAGTAAATGTATGCCACGAAATTTGAACTTTTACTCCGCATATGACACTTTACCAAGAATGAAACATGCCCGGCAAGAGGTCGGCTACAAAAGGTACAAATGCTAATTAGCTATTTGGTATCAAAGTATCAAAAATGTTATATTCCATCAGAAACCGTGTGTATTGGTCAAACTATGCCGTTCAGAGGAAGGCTACAATTTCACCAATACATCAAGGGGAAAAAGACATAAATTTGGCATAATAATATTCAAGTTGTGCGTAAATGGCGGTTACACCTACAATATGAAAATTCATTGTGGCAAAGAATCTAAAAATGATGGGGTCCCAGTTGCAGATAAAGTATTTTTGGGGCTCATTAACGATCTACTTGATTCTGGAAGAACTTTATTTACCGACAATTGGTACACTAGTCTGAGATTGGCAAGAAAGTTATCGTCAATGTAACCTCAAACTCCTTTAACCCGAGGTCAAATCTTTGGCATGGAAAGTGATGATGGCATTACAATATTGAAGTGGAATGTCCTTATCCTTAGTACCAAACGGCATAGAGAAAACTATATAGGCGGGTGTCAAAAACCTGCCGCTGTCATTGACTACAATGTTGCCAAATCATTCATAGATATCTCTCACCAACGAGCGTCTTATTCTTCGGCTGTTAGAAAAGCTATGAAATGGTATCGAAAAGTAGCAGTGGAGGCTTTACTGGGAACAACAATCGCAAATTCTCTTTTCCTCTATAAGCAAGAAAACATCTGTAATAAAATTTAGAGAAAATTTGTGTTCCCAGCTACTTCATTTTTCTTAGCCCGCCGATGTCAGTAATATTGCAAGACCGCCATCAAACACTTACAAGTTAACAGTTGTTAAAAAAGACAATAAAGTAGTCCAAAGTCGTTGCAAGAGTTGCTACACAAGATATTCTGCGGCGCATATGTGTCGGATGTCCCAAAACACCCCCATATGTGCCAGGAATGTTTTTAGAAATTACATAAAATCACATAAATGTTTTTAGAAATTAAACAAAATTATTGTAAGGTTTTTATAAATTACAAATATACATAAAAAACCCGAGCCTGAAACTTTATTTCTGTAGGCCATTTATAATATAAGTTAGCCTACGACAGGACTATCGAAAGTCTGAA
This sequence comes from Vesta saturnalis, assembly GCA_036346205.1. Classification (NCBI taxonomy): domain Eukaryota; kingdom Metazoa; phylum Arthropoda; class Insecta; order Coleoptera; family Lampyridae; genus Vesta; species Vesta saturnalis. Next base: position 2,627,278 of record JARFJB010000080.1, on the reverse strand, counting down.
AGATATATACGGCAACTGTGCATGCTTTAGACACACAGAGCCAAAACTGTTTATTTTATGTGTAATATCACGCACGCGGCGTCCAGTGCATAGGCCATGTGCGTCGATATGACGCGCACTGCAGTTAGAGTCGGTTATTTTTAATTTTATAACACCTGTTATACCCAACGGTTCTTAACCTCCATTGCACTCAAAAAGTTACTGATGTTTATAGTATATTAAATTTTAAGAACGATAAGGGTTCACTGGTCGAAGACAGTTTTGTTCTGATTTCGTTGTATATTTACGAACAAGGACCTTTTATTTTTTCTGGTTGATAATAATGTCATATATCCCATGAGTTCGATACGTTAGCAATCTCCATTGGTGCAAAAAAGTTATCGGTAGTTGTTTGGAATTTATTTATTTTTTTTTTATTTAATAAAATAGTCTAGTTTTCATTACTTGGTCTAAGGATTATTATGTAGAATATTTTCCTCATGTACAGCAATGCAACTTCGTTAGGATTACAGCGATAATCCTATGAACGTTATGGTTGTAAATTACAGCGGTAATTCATCTGCAATGACGTCATACTCAACTAACATAGTAACAGAATACAGTGAAAAATTAGGCATTTATTTGGACGCAAGTATTGTTCGTTTTCTAAATTTTGTTACATGCTTTGTAATTAAAAAGTTTTGTCGTTTTTTAAATTAAAATTTTTAATTAATTAAATAATGGTTTTGGTCATATGTTAAATTTTGTAACCTTTTTACATAATTAACTAAAGTTCTTTTCGTTTCATGTTACAATTATATAAAATGCTATTTGACACAGCCCCCGCAAGGTATCACAGTTAACAATAAATAGAGGTAAACTTTATGATAGTTGAAATTTTTTAAAATATATTAAGTTATTATGACCACAAAATTGTACTTATATCTATATGGTTTACAAAAAGGACACAGATAATATATATCTACATTAACGAATTAAATTATTATAATATGATGATATGCTGGTGGTGGAATCATCTTTTTTATTAATTGCATTAGGTTCTCGAACCATATGGATTTTTTCCAAAAAAAAGTCGCTTAGGTAGATTTTGTTCAGTCGCTAAAATGGCCACATCCGTAAAATTAGAATTGTGTTTACATTAGTATTAAGGACGCGGGATAATGACTGCGAAAGACCATCTATATAAGGTATACTGAAATATTTCATATTTTTATTGTTATCCTTTTGTTGTGATGAACATTATCATAGAACTAAAAAACAGAGTTATTAGGTTAAGCAACCCTCGTTTTCATCAAAAGAACTTGAAAATAATAACAGATTTGTTAAGAGCTAAAAATTATCGAATCAAGTGTATTCATTCAATTTTATGTAACAATAAAAACATTAATGATCACATACAACAAAAGGATAACAATACAAATATTAAATATTAAGTTCAATTAATATTAAAAATAAAATCGCCCAAAGCAAAGAAAATTTGAAGCATATAAATGACCAGAAAATTATTGATTGCATCCTGTGTACTCGTCAAACCAAGGTAGTAACACTTTCGAATTTACTCTCGTATAAATATGAACTAACATTTATAATTGTCTTATGATTATGTGGCTGCGCCTGTGCCTGTGTCTGCGTCTGTGTCTGCGTCTGTATCGGTGCCTGTGTCTGTGACTGTGTCTGTGTCTGTGTCTGTGTCTGTATCTGTGTCTGTGTGTGTCTGTGTCTTTGTCTGCCTCTGTGTCTGTGTCTGTGTCTGTATCTGTATCTGCGCCTGCATCTGCGTCTGCGTCTCCGTCTCCGTCTCCGTATCCGTATCCGTCTCCGTCTCCGTCTCCGTCTCCGTCTCCGTCTCCGTCTCCGTCTCCGTCTCCGTCTCCGTCTCCGTCTCCGTCTCCGTCTCCGTCTCCGTCTCCGTCTCCGTCTCCGCCTCCGTCTCCGTCTCCGTCTCCGTCTCCGTCTCCGTCTCCGTCCCCGGCCCCGGCCCAGTCCCCGTCACTGTCCTGTCCCTATCCCTGTCCCTGTCCCTGCCCCTGCCCCTGTCCCTGTCCCTGTCCCAGTCCCTGTGTCTGTGTCTGTGTCTGTTCTGAACAAAATAAAATAATGTAGTCCTCCCGAGCATGGTATATAAGTAGCCGTATCAACTTGGGCGATAATTCTTGCTTGTAGTCCCATATATTTCCCGTAAAAGTTCGCAGCATTGTTGTATGCTTGTCCTTTACAGTAATTTATATTGAGAGTTAAATCATGGAGATGAGTTATAACAACATTTTGCAAATGTGCTGTGTCCTGGCCGTCTTTTTTCAAAAATTTACAAAACCTTTCCTGAACGTCACCTTTTTGATCGACGAACCTCAAGATAAATGTTAGTTGATCCGTGTGACTAATATCCGGGGTAGAGTCACTATTATTGAGAAATACATAGCTTCCTTCACTTGTAATGTTTTCGAATCAATCACCTTTTTCATCATAAGAGATATAGATTCATTATATACGGAGTGTGAGAAATAATTAACTTTCCCTTTCCCTACATTACTACATCTTTTCAAATGCTCCTTTAAAAAAGCATCAAATTCTGCCAAATATTCGATGCAGTGTAAAAAGTTACCTTTTTACAGCGATTCCTTATTTTCCTGGTGTCCTCGAAATGCCACACCCATGGTTACAAACAGTATTTCAGTGGCAAAAACCCGCATACCCCCCTCAGTATGCGGGGCCTTATGGGGTAATCCACCACTGACGCTTCGCTCATTTTAAGTTTTAGAATTTGAGTCTATGAAATTGGTTTTGAAAGCATGTATTCAGACCATTTCTTCACTTCTTCTACATTTTTTCCCATCTTTGTGGCAACATGGCTATACCGTGTTGACAGAACGATGGTGGTTTGGCAGCGATCCAATCATCGATCCATTTTCGCATGTAAACATCTGGCAACAGTTGATTCATCAACTGCTAAGTTGTCTGAAAGTTCTTTGAGAGTTTGAGGTGGGTTCTCATCCAATAAGTCTTCATTGTCTTCGAACTTTTTTGGTCCTGCAGGCCGTTCTTTGTCATCGACATCAACATCGCCACGTTTAAAGCGTTGAAAAAAAAACCGACAATTGGAATATAACGGAGCAGCATCACCATAAGTGTCTAAAAGTGTTTGATGGGCTTCGGCAGCAGATTTCTTCAAATCAAACAACAAAAGTAATTAATGTCCAAAATTCAATTTTGAGCGTTCCATGATTAGCGTCTGTATACACTGAATAACTCAATAATACTAAATGGAAAACTGTTATTTTATATGGAGAAATGTCAAAACCATCGAATTTAACACTTAGGTTAGGTTGTTTAACAGTTGTATTCCTTGATAATTGGTATTTTCACTAATAGATATCGCTGATAATGATACATGCAAGCACCTATCAACATTTGACGATTTTCTTTCTGTTCGTCAGTTGATGTAAATCGGTTATATTTCATAGTTATACGTACAGCAAGCTTAGTTGATTTGTTTTTAGGTACCACTAAAGCACCAAATTTATATTTTAGCAAGTTTCAAAATACTATAGGAAATTAAACTCCACCAGATTATAACAATACACTCAAACTTCTAGAATTTAAAACTGATTATAAAGGTACATTAACAATTTTCTAAATTTATTATTCTAATAAATTAAGAAACTATAAAAGTGTTCAATTATCTCAAATCAAAATTCTAAATATTTTTTGAATGGTTACCGTTGTTTTTAAAGGAAACGTGATTTGTGTTGCAAATGTCCTAATGTATTAATAATTCGGTATGTGTGTGACATTAAAATTGAAATTTTTAATATGTATCGTCAGAGTTATTAGTCGTTTTACCATTTACACAGTTTTAATTACAGCATTCCAATTTAAATCGACTAAATAAACGTATCTGATACAGGCAGTGTATATATTTTCAACATTGCTGTTTATCTTTACATATTTGCCATTATAAGTATGTATCTATTTATTACGTGAAATACAAGCCAAAATAAATGTTTTAATTATAAACTCATTTCATCACAATGTAATTTTACTTAATTATAATTTTTGTAATATAGTTTTTTTGAATATATCTGTCACTTTCAGAATAGTATTGTATTCCCTAAAACAATGAATTGTTGTAAAAAGTGTTTTGTTAACTTGGCACTGCATCAAGCTTTCAAAACAAAGGAAATGGAAAGCCTTTGAAATTCATAACTAGTGACTATAGGAGGTAGAGGGTCTAAATTAATGCCGCACCAACTCGTTCTTAATTAATGATGTTGATCTTTGCACGGATTTTATGTATCAGTAGAAATAATAGTTGGATATTTTCATCATCTAAGGGGAATTACCCTTCGTACACATGCGACAGTGCTTCTAAAAGGTGTTATTTTTGCAATTCACGTTCACGAATCACGTAACTGTGCGTTAAATTTTGATTTCGGTAAATTAACAACTTCTCATTATTTCGGTACGCTTCTCTCCCCTTGAGAGCCAAACAGGCAGGTATTAAAACAACCCATCAATTTCACATTTTGATTGTGCGTTTCTATTAAATTCTTTACAATAGTATTTCTACGTTACTGCCATGTTAGTTATGATGAAATTTTAATAAGTATTTGTCTACTCAAATATAGTACGAATTTTATAATTAAATTTTATGGTGTTGTTCTAAAAAAACATCATTAAAAAAGTCGCGCTTTATATGCTCGAATACTATTTGTGTTTTTAGAGAGAAACAAAAAATAATTAAAGATGAATAAATTAAGAGATTACTCTTGCTCTATCTACGCTTTTTGTCTTGTTTACGCATATATGTAGTATGGTTTTTTAAATTTTTAGTACTATCATTTGTGGTTCTATTGCAAAATTAAAAATTTTTTTGTTTATTTTTTGTTAATGTTTTATTTTTATCTTTCCTAAATTTTTCTGTTTTATGTCTATGGTCATTTAAGTGTTAAATAAATGTTCAATTAATACGTTTTTGTCTACAAATCGATGCTTGAGTGTAATATGCATAGTGTCCACACATAACCAAATGCGCAATTTTAATAGTTATATGTAGCTCAATTACAATTTAGATTAGAAAATGCACTTTTGTTTATAAATTTGGTTAAATAAATTAGGCATCTACATTGTAAACTATTCATGGCGGAACAGTTCATTTCGACGCGGTTACTTCGACGCTTCCACTTCGACACCGCCGCTTCGACGCGAGATCATCTCGACGCAAGATCATCTCGACGCGAGCTTAATACCGCCTTTACAATACGTCCAAACTAAAAATAACGTATGAAAATGCTTTCACCATTGTTACACATCATAAAAATATTTTTAGGTTTAAATCGTGTATTTTTAATTTATATTTTATGTAAATTTAAACGTTTCGATAACAATTACAAACTTATCTTTCGCAGTACATGTTAAAATCTCAGACAAGGAACTTTCCTTGCCTAAGGTTTAAATCTTTAAAAATTACTTGGGATGTTAGAACCAATTTATGAAATATAAAAACCCAACCATAATCCGGGTATCAATATAACAGTTCGATAAATGTACAATTTTTTACATCTCAAGTAAGTTGTTATACCTCTTACACTCGTAATCCTCATTCACAGTATCTGTCAATCAACGGGTCAATAGACAAAGAAAAAAATTCTTACTGATACTGAAGTCTCATTAAACAAACATTAGCAAATGTGTTTCCATTAAATCTGCGTTTAATGAAAAATGCAAATTAAGGGATTAGATACAATTGAAAATAATTTTTGATAAGTATCAGATTTCGGTTACTATTAAACACAGATAAAACAAACAACGCTTATTGCTAAATAATAATATAATGAAACTTAAGAAAAAATTACTTACAAATGAATTAAAATTCTTTGGTGTTTCTAATGATTATGCGACACTTGCGTACAGAGCAATTACGTACATGACGAATTCGGAGGCATTTGCGTACACAAGGAAAGGAGAGATTCCCAGATACAAAAAATCATTTTTAGATCGAGCAAGAAAATGTGAGAATGCACTTTCTTTCATACTTTGTCCAAGCTCAGGACTGGCAACCTATAAAATTATTTTCTTAGATACCGAACCAAGAAACTAATTCTATACATTGGCGTGTAGTTTTTTTTTACGTTTTTTCATTTCTATATTTTTACATTTTTTTGTGTTTTTGTGTTTTTTTATTCTAACTTAGCAATATAGGCAAGAGTTTTCAAACATTTTTTTACACTCTTTAGTACTTTGAAAAATAAGAATGGTCCTTTTAATCCTGACATCTAACTGGTACATACTTCTTTTTCCTGCTTTTACCATCAAGATTTAATTCGGCTCGTTTGAAAATAACCTCAACGAACACAGCATCTTCGTTCAATTTTTTAATAAGTTCTTTGATTGTAAGAGTATTCTTTTTTATTGCTGTGTTTAGTTTATTATTCAATCCCTCGACAGTATTATTTGTTCTGTCTTTTATTATGACAGGTTCCAGTCTTTCAATGTTATGTGAGGATTTTCTAGCCACTTCTCTCCAGAATAATAAAAAAATTGGGAAAGTTTTGCATGGGTATGTGTATCTTCCTGTATACTTAACCAACCATCTTCTATGCTTTCGATTGGAAGATAAGCTAAAGCAGCACACATTCGTAGAGTTAATCTTATTTCATCATTTTCTTTATACTCAGTTGCTAATCCCAACTCCTGTATTTTCCGCCAAAGACATTGATTAAAATGGAAGTTACAACCATTGATACAAACCGACGGAAACACATTTTTAAGAGCAGCAATAGCCGTTTGTTCAAAATCTAGGGATACCGTTTTCGGATTCCATTTTGCCACATTCTTCAATGTAGTAAACAACTTTTCATAAGTCCGACGAGTTTGGTTGTTAAGCAAAGCATACATGACTGGAATTGTATTGGTTTCTTTAGTAGTGCTGCCAATGTCAGCCTGAATGGTGTATATCTGTTTAAATTGTTTGCTGCAACATTTAAATGTCCCATCTATGAAAAAGTCTGAACAAGTTGATAAAGCTTTGGTGCTAGAAAACACAAAAAATCTATCTTCTTCTTCTTGATTGTCGAATAGTAGAAAACTGATTGTAAAACTTCTTCCGGAAGAATTATTTCTTCAGCACTAACAGGCTCAATAACCTTACCTTGAGCATGTCGTATAATGCGGTTTAAGCTTGATCTTACGGAGAACAGTGTGGTAATTTCAGTAACAAGTTTGAATAGCGGCCCAATTTCTTCGTTATAAATTTTTGCAGTTGATTCTTCTTCTTCTCGCATGCGTTTCTTCACAGAAGCAAAATGCTTTTTCACTTCTGTTTCTGCTACATTTGGCAGACAAATGAGCTCCGAAACAGATAAAACTTCATTGCCATGAGCTTTTAAGATTCCGCGGCATTTTTCCGTGTTCTCTTTAACATACAGCCAACTCACTACATCTTCTTTATTTGCACGGTGTTTTCTATACTGATATACATCTAGTATTGCTGAAGGTTTTCTTTTCGTCATTTCTATAATCTCTAGTTAAGATATATTACGCGTTGAAATTAAAACTACGTCAATTTAACTCAAAGGCAAGCAGACAAAAATTGAGAGTTCCCTGTTATTGCCAACTATATACCATCATATAGCTAATATCCACTAGATATTAGACAGGAACCAATCGCAAGACAGAAATAATGTAAATACTAATTACCTACCCCTCATTTCTCAGAAAGCTTAACAGACTTTCCCATTAAGTCTTAATGGGATTATAATTAAAATTAAAACTTGCATTTTGAAAGAGCATTATAGATTGTATGCAAATACCTCTATCTAAAAACAATTTTTTACCCTCCTTTCCTTATGTACGCAAGTGCCTCGGAATTTGTCATGTACGCAAATGCTCTGTACGCAAGTGACCCGAAATGGTTTCTAATAACACACAATTCAAATATATGAAAGGGGGGATGATAATTTTGCAGAAATATGCAGGTTTCGATTTTGCATTTAGTAATTCTTCGCGCGCCTTACCATTAATTAAATTGCGATCACAATGACACATTCAATTAGCAACAGGGAAAAATATGAACACAATGGATACCTGTATTGTATCGATAAGTTAGTTGCTAATGGTACGAAAAATCATGGCGATGTGATGTTGAACTAAATAAAAATATTCGATGTAAAGGTCGTATTGATACAGACGCTGTAAGTGACGAGTTTCTTCGGATTGGCAGTACGCGTTGTCATGGTAGTGATGCTACGCGGGTCGAAGTGGTGCATACAATTAACGCAATTAAACGGAGAGCTATCGAAACTCGAGGAATCCCAAATCAAATCCATACCAATATCACTCAAACCATGTCGGGTGGAGCTATGGGTAGTTTTCCAAGTCAAAATACTTTGCGACGAATAGTTCAACGTTCCCGAAAGTTGGTTAATGCAGCACCAGCACAACCTCTAGATCGCGTCTATTGTAATACCTGACAATTACAAGAATTATGGGGAAGACAATTTTTTATTTGCTGATTCTGGATTTGGTGACGACATGAGAATTATCATTTTTGGTAAAGCCAGTGTTCAAACGTGGATTATGCACGTAAGAAAAATTTACGATGATGGGACTTTTGGACTTACCCCCAACTTATTTCAACAGGTGAGTATCCTTCAGTGATGAAATATGTTATTCTTATAAAGAATGACACCTTAAAAGTTCATTATGCTTTAATTTTATTATTCAATGGTACGTAAAATTAAAATTAAATACATATTAGGTTTTTTTATTCATACGATAAATTCAAAACATAAATTTGATTGATACATATCTACATGAATTTTTGAGTTGTATAAATTGTTTTTTCAGATCTTTGTTATAATGGCAGAACGCGGTGGTTTCGTTTTACCCATTTTATATGCACTGTTGCCAAATAAAACAGAAGAGACGTACACGCGCATGATACATTTAATTTGTAATACTTGGCCAAATTTCTAACCGTCTCAGATATCTCTGGATTTTGAACTGGCTGTAATTAATGCTTTCAAATTTAATTTTCCTCATGCGGTGTTGAATGGGTGTTTATTCCACTTAATGAAGAATTTAAAGAGAAAATTGATACAAGAACGTCTCATAAGTCGGTACAATGATAATGCAGATTTTGCACTTCATGCCCGCATGATTGCTGCTCTTGCGTTTGTCCCAATTAATGACCTGGAAATCGGATTGCAAGCGTTAAATAATTCATTGCCGAATGAATTTGAACCAATTTTGGACTATTTTGAGGACACGTATATTGGTAGAATGCAGCGTAACAATCGCCGACATCGACCTCTATTCGATTCTAGAATTTGATCCTGTTATACGAGAACCTTAAATAATGAATCACGCACAAATAATTATGCTGAAGCGGCACATAGACGCTTGCAATCTGAATTTGGTGTAGGTCATTCAACCTTATGGAAATTTATTGGTGGGATTCGCGGTGTTCAAATCTATTGACCAAGTTTATGAGCGCTTTGTTCATGGTGATGATACACCAAGAAAACGTTGTAGGTATGCGCTGGCAGGTCGACGTATTTTGGCATTAGCTCAAGACTACGAAAATCACAGAATACGTAAGAGGAATAGCACACAATTTTCTTATGGATTAAGGTTTTATACATTTTTTTTTTTTTTTACTTTTAAGTCATTTTGTAAACAGGAAAATAATGCAAATAATTCCTCAACTGTTGCTATAACACAAGTGTTTTTTTTTTCATTTTAATTACAACTTATTTACAAAAATGTGAAATGGCATTTTAGACCAGACGGTATGTTTTAAAATGCCCATGTTTGCATGTTTTCCGTATTGAATTTTTTTGCGTTAATGGCTCCAAAATGGTACTAGTAATAATAATTTCACTATGCGCGGATCCAAAAACATGTGCTCATTTTTTTATTAAACAAAATGTTAAAAAAACGTGAAAAATGTTGCTTTTTTTCTTTGAACTCAAAAGCTATTTATTTCAGAGAAAAGTTGCAAAGGAAAAAAAGCTTCGTAATTAAATTTTACACAAGAATCAGTTAATTTAAAATCGAAGAATACATTCTTCGTATTGCAAAAATAGCAAAAAATAATGAAAAAATGTATCTTTGAAATTTTTTTTTTCGCGCACTCATATAACACGTATGATAAATCACCACACTAAATTTCATTAAAATCGGACTGATAGTTTTTGAACAATAATTTGGTAATCTATATTTTGAAAAAAAAGAGCCTAAACAAAGACCTCTAGATACTTGAAACTCTCAAATGTCTTTTGAAAAATTTAAATCCATTAATTAGGAGAGCCGTAGCAATTTTTTAAACATTTATGTAAATTTTGGGCTTATAAACAATTAGAATAACTTTGCGAGATATAAATTTTTTTATGTTTAAACTTATATTGAAAGTATTAAGAAAGACGCTTCTTAAAATATAAAAATAAGAAAAAATTAAAAATACGTATAATTCGTATGAAAAAAAAATTTAAGTAAAATGATTACATTTTCTATGGTATTAACATAAAACATACAACGCTTAAAAAATAAATAAAATAAAAAATATTCTTAATTTGTATTTATTTTTATATCTTATATAACATTAAACACTGATATTTTACTAATTTTTTTTAAATTTTTCAATTTTGGAACTTTTAAACAAATAATTTCGAATACTTTCAATATAAGTTTAAATATAAAAAAATTTGTAATTCTAATTGCTTATAAGCCCAAAATTTATACAAATGGTTTAAAAAATTGCTACGGCTCTCCTAATTAATGGATTTCAATTTTTCAAAAGACATTTGAGAGTTTCAGTCTTCTTTTATATGTCATTAAATTTTCAAGTATCTAGAGGTCTTAGTTTTTTAGGCTCTGTTTATTTTTAAAGAATTGTAATTTTTTTTCCAAAATATAGATTGCAAAATTATTGTTCAAAAACTATCAGACCGATCAAATTTGAAATGAATAGCTTTTGAGATATTCTAGTTCAAAGAATAAAAAAAGCAAAATTTGAGCACAGGTTTTTGGACCCGCTCATATTGAAATTATTATTACTATAGTACCATTTTGGAGCGATTAATTTAACATCCCACCCAAAACAGACACCGCTTAGTCTATTAATTATAATAGTCGTATATGTGATTCTGATGGGGAGAGATAAGTGAAACAAGAGCGTCGATGGGACCGCGTCGAAATAAGACGGTCCGATTTATATTATACCGTTGAATGAATCAATAATACAAAACGTGATTATTTAAAGGATGAGTTCGCGTGGAGAAGATGTCTCGTCAAAACGATCTCGCGTCGAAGCGGCGGTGTCGAAGTGGAAGCGTCGAAGTGGCCGCGTCGAAATAAGGCGGACCGTCAATTTCATAACTTTTCAAAAGAAAGGCTGGGAATTGGATTATTCCCGAATAGTCCGGATATTTCAAAAGGCACATCACAATCGGATCTGCGTAGAACATATCACTATGTAAGTGACTCACATTAGTGCGAGACTTCATTTCCGAATGAGGTTTGGTCAGATAGACCTATGGCAAAATTATGTAGAGAACCACAGACGTGGAAATATCCAACTTCGTACCTATGTTCTCAAGAGTGAAGATTTAAATAAATAAAGGTCACCTTTTAAATAGAACCGTCTGTATGTTATTGTATTTTATATGGCACCAATTTTAAGTTATATAATGCTTAAAAAAATGGCAGTTGCATTGCCAACAATTAAATTCTGACAAAAACAATTTTTACAATATGCAGAAAAAGGGTTGGCAATTTTGACCTATAACAATAATGTTGGTTAAAGTATGTACATCGTGTTTAAATTTGACTTGCAAACTATTACGCAATAAATGTTGATATTTTGATTTTTTAACCGACATAATACTAATCAAAACTAAATTGTTCCTGATATTTTCAAATTAAGATAATTAACGTTTCTATTTTAAATTATATAACCTTTTAACCGACTAGGAAAACTTTCCCATCTTTAACAACGAAACGGGCGTATATTATTTAGAAACTGAAAAACGATATATACGAAAACACTTCCATAGATTTTTTAAATTTAAATTATAATTATTATGTGGTGGGGGTAGGGGTGTCGCAGTTTGTTAAATACAAACGTTAATTGAATGAAGAAAAAGTTTTCTCGCAAGCGGCGATCTTATTTGCCCTTTATTGTTTTACATCAAGCTATACACTTCAACGCACTCACACACACACGCACACACTCACGCACGCACGCACACGCAAACCCACACACAGATACGCGCACACACGCACATGCTCACACAACCACACACTCACACACTCAACACACACACACTCACACACACACACACACACCACACTCACTCACACACTCACACTCACACACTCACACACACACACCACACACACACTCACACATCACACATCACACACTCACACATCACACACCACACACTCACACACACACTCACACACTCACACACTCACACTCACACTCCCACCTCACACTCACACTCCACACTCACCTCACACCTCACACACTCACACCTCCACCACCTCACACCTCACACCTCACACACTCACACACTCACACTCACACACTCACACCTCACACACTCCACCTCACCACACACTCACACTCACACATCACACTCACACTCACACACTCACACTCACACACTCACAATCCCACTCCACCTCCACACTCCCACCCACTCACACACTCACACTCCATCCTCACCTCACACTCACACACTCACACACTCACACCTCACACCTCACACACTCCCTCACACTCACACACTCCACACTCACACCTCCACCTCCACACCTCCACACTCCACACTCACACCACCTCCACACTCACACACTCACACACTCACACTCCACACTCACACCACTCACACTCACACCTCCACACACTCACACCTCCACCTCACACCTCACCTCCACACACTCACACTCCACACACCACACACTCACACTCACACAATCACACACTCACACACACACTCACACTCCACACATCCTCCACACCTCACACACCTCACACTCACACATCCATCACACTCACACACTCACACCACACCTCACACTCCACACCTCACACACTCACACTCACACACACACACCCACACCTCACACTCACACACTCACACCACCTCCACCTCCACACTCACACCTCACACACTCACACACTCCACCACACCACACACCACACCTCACACTCACACACTCCCACCACACCTCACTCACCACCTCCACTCACACTCACACACCTCCACACATCACCTCACACCCCTACACACCTCACACACACACTCACACACTCACACACTCACACCTCACTACACACACTACACACTCACCACACACTCACACACTCACAACTCACACCTCCACACCACTCACACACTCACACCTCACACACTCACACACTCACACACACTTGTTATTTTTCAAAAACCACGTTTTTGAACTCAAGGACAACAAAACGGATATTTACGGTATCAGTTCAATTTCGAAGTTATAAAACAATTAGAAGACGTTGTCGACATTTATTTAACATTAAAACAGTACATGCAACGTGTGATATGGATTTCGTTTAATAAAGTTAAACCCGAAAAATTTATACATCTAGATTTTATCTCTTTTGAAAGAAATGACGCAATGTTTAAGTAATTTGTAAAAAATTTTGTATGGATTTGTGTTTTTAGTTTACTATTATAACATATCGTTTCTGGTACTCTTATTATTGTGACATATAACAAAGGTAAAATCGAGGTTTTGATTAATTTTTGCACATGTAAATATTTTTTCACAACATGGGATGGTTATTTTGTGTCACTGTTAGCTCAAATTAATGTCGTTTTTCAGAGATTTCAAAATTTTGATTAATTTGTAGTAATATTACCTTAATTTGCAAATTTCTTTGTAAATATTAACGTTTAACACAAAGAAAGTTGCTACAGGTCTTACTTTTAAATATTGAAAAATTGGAATCTTGCGACTCAAGTGACTTTCCCACATTAGTTACATTTATTAAATTGATCGGTTTCAGGCTTTTAAACATCTATTTACAATTATAACGGTTGGCTGGTAGCTAAGCCATAACTATATCCTGTATGTAAGTAAAATCGGTAAGGTAATATTACCTTACCGAGACGTTAATTGTCAATATTTTTCAAGGAATTGAAAAGCAATAAATGTATGTAACGTTACTCATTAAAACAGAAAGGGAACTTTGGCTTTCCTCTCTTTGTTGCCTACGTTCTTTTTATAAATGCTAGCAACTTCTAAATCCTTTTATATCTATATTTTCATTGATGTTAAGCACCATTGAGTAATATAATCATAATGACGGTAGTCTGTGGTCCTTGGACTACAAAAAAAATCAAAAATATATCAGAAAAGAACATTTGAAATAACTTACCAGCTGCTAAAAGAACTTCTTCATTTATCAATGAAACACCTTTCTCTCTTTGCCAATTTTTTAATTTCTGGTACGTCTTTTCCGGAACCAAACTGTTTAGAGCTTGACTGACTGCATTTTTAACACTTTCTGGCAATACGTCGCCCAAATCCTCGCAAGCTCGAATTAAAACCGACATCTGCGGCGGTCATGACATTCATTAAATCCTAGGTATGTTAATAGATAATAAATTATATCGTGTAAGTAGTAATTGTATCATTTAATAAAGTATTTCTTTATAAATACTCTCTAAGTAATATTTCTCCGATATTTCATATAATGGGTCGTATACTTTTGATTACTGCGTTGCCACTTTTGATTACAGAAAATTTTACGTTACAGTGCGTACTTTTTTACATGTTTTTTTTATATTACTCGTAATTTCTGCGCTGATTTCCACCAAAATTTACAGGGGTGCAAACATTTATGTCTTAAACAGTTATACCAAATGTGAATGCTTATACATGTGAGTTACTACAGTCGAAAGAGAAATCAAATTTACGCCTCTTGCTCCTTACTCCTCAACTCCACCACCACCAAATATCAATGGAGTCTAGAAATTTAGTTCGTAAACACTTATGCCAAAGACAACAACTACGACTGATTCTGACTGACAAAAATTACCAAAAGATTCCTACTACGAGTTGGCAGCAAGACTAACAAAATGCAGGAAAATTGGAAGTTTTTTTTCGAAATGCAGTAGAAAATTGTTTATAGTAATTGTGTTATAAATAATTATTATTATTAATACAGTTGATTGTTGAATTTTTTTGCCTTTATTCTCACATGTATTATCTCTGTAAGAACTTGCTCCTTAGTATGGAAAGATTGCTAGTGTAATCAGATCCTAATCGGCTCAAATTAAAAAAATAGACTGTTTCGATTGGTTACTAAATTTTGAGTTGGATTGTCGATGAAATTGCTTTCCAAATTTTTATTTCACCCGAAAGGAACTCACATGTACCTCTCTTACTGTTTATCCCGCAGATCCAACCTCACTAAGAATCTTTGGGGTCTAAACTCTTAAGCAATCGCTTTTCAAGCGTTTAAGATATCGCGTCCGAAAGAATTCATGGTAGACACGCATACATACACAGTCCGGGACCTGAAAACGGTTATATCCGGTCTCGGTTCAATTTCGAATGTTTTGACCGATTACAATAACTTTTTATTTAGGGGGAAAATTACAAACGATGGAATGCATACATTAAAGAAAAGTCAAACTTGAGCAACTTCTGTGAGTTTTATGCCATTGTTTTGATAGATAACTACAGAGATATTTTATATGCTTCAGGAAACTGTCACTTTTAAAAAAAATGGAATAATTGAAATATGAACGACAGCCATGTGATATGTCGTATAAAAATAAGCAAGTTGATAAATGCTACCGGTATAATAGTTCCGCAACTGTTTTAGTTCAACTCACCATTTTTTAAACATATGTATAGGTGCAAAGTTATAGATTGTACCTTAAGTAGTTCTCTACAAAATTTTGATTTAAGTCCTATGTGAAGGGTTATGTACGAACTTTCATAAAGGCGTATACGGGGTAAATTTTCTTAGACTAAAAACGAAAGCTTTGGGTGGGTGGTTTAACATCTTCATACTTAATTTAAAAAAACCGAAGTGCTTTGTGTTCACTTTTCGTAGGACAATCAACTTCTCTAGTTTATATGTTTTTATCAATAAATGATGTCTTTTACCTTAACTAAAAAAATTGAATTTAAGTCTTGAACATCGTTAGTCGCTTCATTATCACTACATGCAACAGATAACTAGTATATAAGTGCAACTTGCAATACCGTCTCTAATACACTCAATACTATAAAATAGGTCACTTTTACCATTAAAATCTGGTTATATGAACGTCTTATAAAAATTGCTGGTTATTCCAGAGGTAGGTTTATTAGATTTATTCGTATTATAGCTATCATATACTATTTCAAGGAAATGTATACTCAGTGACATGGAAACTGCAACATGACCAAACTTGACAGAAACGTTTAACTACTAAAAGATAGCAATTGATTAAAAATTTCATTCATATGGATCAAGTGGTAATGGCTTATCTGACAGTTCATTCAGTTTTTTCGAACAATTTTGTCAGGTGCATATTGTGCGAGATTGTGTTCAGTTCTTTATTGTTTTCACCTGTGATTGCTTTGAGGGTGTGATCATGCCTAGAGTGCGTCAACGCGAATTCGACAGAGGTCGTATTGTTGGTTTGCGGGAAGGTGGTTTTTCGTTTAGAAAAATCGCAAATCGCCTTAACCGGAACCAAACCACCAGCATGCGCTGCTATCAGGCATGGACTAGGGATAATCAGGAACACCGCAGAAGAGGAACAGGAGGGCGATGAAGAACAAATGAGGTGCAGGACCGCCATCTTCAACTTATGACAACAAGAGACCAATTTTCAAGTGCCAGATCAATTTCCGATCAATGCTTAGCTAATGAAGGTCGTCCTGTAACCCTTCAAACGGTTTACCGCAGAATCAGAGCTTTCGGCTTACAATCCTATCGGCACATCTGGTGTTACCACTAACGGCTCAACATCGACGGCAAGGTCTGGAGTGGTGTAGGTTGCGACTGCACTAGAACCAAGAGTAGCATAGGGTGGTGTTCACTGATCAATCCGGATTCTGTTTGGGGATGCATGATGGCCATATGAGGGTCAGACGATGCGGAACGTCGAAATGTCGAATTTTCTGTTGTGAGACATGTGCACCAAACTGTAGGGATTATGGTATTAGGTGCTATAACTTATAGGAGTAGGTCTCGTTTGGTGTTCATCCGAGGCAATATGAACGCCCAACGATATGTGGATGAGGTGGTAGAACCCCATATTCTTCTATTTATTCAGCAGTTGGAAGACCCACTTTTGCACCACGATAATGCCCATCCCCATATTGCAATACATTCTTTGGGCCGATTTGTAAAGAAGATCTGGGTGGAAATGCTTGCCATTTCCACCCAAATTTCCCGATCTTTCGCCCATCGAGCATGTTTGAGACATTATGGGGGGGGGGGAAACCGAGAATCTCGTAGCACCCTCCGTAGACTCTGCAAGCTCTACAGCCCGAATTACAGGTTACTTGGGACACAATACCTCAAGAGGACATCGACCATCTGCTGGAATTGATGCCACGACGAGTGGAGTAGCGACCCATTATTAATAAAAATTATGTTGATATTTTGAAATTTTAGTCAATTTCGATCTTTTAGTAGTTAAACGTTTCCGCCAAGTTTGGTCAAAAAATTCCTACCTTTCTTGGTCCTTGTCACTGAGTATATAAGTGTATTAAATTTATTGTCAACGTGATGGTTTGCAATTAGTATCGCCCTCTATATTTAACACTGCGATCAAAACGTAGATGTACGAATGTTCTTAGATTTTTGTAATAGTTTGCTAATAAAACGTCTTCATTTGTTCAGTTTTTAAGTTTTGCTCACTGCATTTATATTTGCTTGAAGATGGCTTTCATTACTCCTAACCATATTAATGTGATAAGGTATGCTGATGTTTATATTGAAATGATGTTGGCGTTAAGTTTTATTTGCTTAGATTCGAGCACATTCCATGAATATGGCGTGCACATATGTAAATTTAGCTGAGATTATACGTAACGTGGCTATCATGTGAACGTGAAAAGTGAGAATAATATTCATCAAAGCTTTAGCTAGGTTTTTTTATCCGTCTTTAGCCTGGAATGAAGAAGACAACAACTCACGTAAGTGATAAAATCTTGGACGTTAGAGGCACGCGGGTGGAAATAGTGAAGAAGAGATTCAGAGTACCCAAAGAGAGTAGTATCAAGGGGAATATCAATTATTGCTCTTAAGCTGAGTGTAACTCAAAGACATCCTAGGGAAAGACAGAACATTTGTTGTTATTACTTGTGAACAATGGATATCATAATAAAATACTTATCTTTTTTGGGATTTTTTAATGGTGTACTTTAAATTATACAATCTAAACGTTTCGATAACACTTACAGTTATCTTCGTCAGTAGTAATGTTTGTTAAAAATTGTTAAAGATGTAGTAAACAATTTTGTCAAATTTGAAAAATTAAAACAAAAACATAAGCCTGCTATTAGTATAACAGTTTGGCAAACATAAAGCCAACTATAAAATTTTTAGTAAAGAATAACTAGGTCATAAAATTAAATATTATTAAACTGCCTCAAAGATGACAAACCAGAACACTCTCTACGACGAAAGCTAACAATGAAATTTGCCAGCCAAAAAACACATTTAACAAAATTTAATCGAGTTATGATGTAAGTGTAAAGTTGTGAAAAACTTCAATTTTAAAATGATAGAAGCATTAACAAATCCAAACATTACATCAAATAAAATAACGCAGTTAAATCTAACAAAGAGATATCTTTATCAATAATTGGAAGTGTTATTGGATATCATGTTCAGATAACATGTGTAGCGTCGATACGAAGATTGCGATCATACAGTACACTTTTCGAGTACCGGCCAAATAAGTGTATAAGAAAATCGTATCTAAATGCGCATCATACACGAACTTTGAAACAGTATATTTCAGTTAAGGCTTCGTGCATGAGGAAGTAAAATATCTGGTGTGGAACATCACACGACCTTCCAACCTACAAAATGGAAATTAAAGAAAATGAAACAATTTTAATAACATTTTTTTGGGATAATTCTGCAACCTCTTTTATAAAAAGTTCATTACGAAAATAGTCAACATTGTAAACGCAAAAACAATAATCTATGTCAAATAGACGTTTAAAACTTCATGACACACAGAGGTTAATAGACATCTAGATACGAACTTAAATTGAAACAAATGAAATAATTTTAATTTCAATTTTTTTAAGATAACTATGCAACCTTTTTTTTTATACGTTCACAACGAAAACAAAAACAATAATCTATGTCAGAATGACGTTTAAAACTTAATGTTAGATAGAGATTAATAGACATAAATACATGTTAACGCAAAAAAAAAATTCCTGCCTGATTCTATAAAAATATCAATAATATAGTTTCAGCATTTTCAATCATAATTATTTAATTTTTCGATTTATTACGCTTTACATTAAAAAACTTTATAAGGAAAGTTTATGTAACATTAAACTTCATTTAAAAATACGTCTACACTTTTTCTTATAAAATTAATCGTTATTGCGATATTGAAAAAATTGAAAAAACACTGAAATTCTAACTTAGGATTCTTTTACCGCTAAATTACGCGTCATATCAGAAATTCTCATACAACATAATTAATCGATACGTTTAAGGTCCATATCTAGGTATTTTTGTATCTTTGAAATATGCAGCTGTTTTAGAAATATTTGATAAAAACCATAAACTGCTGAATTTCGTCCATTTTTCATTTTCATTTTCATTTGAAAAGAAGCTTAAATACAAGATTTTAGGTACGTAGGTGTTTTCGTTTGTTTGTGCGTGCGTACGTGTGTGTGTGTGTGTGTGTGTGTGTGTGTGTGTGTGTGTGTGTGTGTGTGTGTGTGTGTGTGTGTGTGTGTGTGTGTGTGTGTGTGTGTGTGTGTGTGTGTGTGTGTGTGTGTGTGTGTGTGTGTGTGTGTGTGTGTGTGTGTGTGTGTGTGTGTGTGTGTGTGTGTGTGTGTGTGTGTGTGTGTGTGTGTGTGTGTGTGTGTGTGTGTGTGTGTGTGTGTGTGTGTGTGTGTGTGTGTGTGTGTGTGTGTGTGTGTGTGTGTGTGTGTGTGTGTGTGTGTGTGTGTGTGTGTGTGTGTGTGTGTGTGTGTGTGTGTGTGTGTGTGTGTGTGTGTGTGTGTGTGTGTGTGTGTGTGCGTGTGTGTGTGTGTGTGTGTGTGTGTTTGTACGTTTGTGAGAGTGTGTGTGTGTGTGTGAGTTGTGTGTGTGGTGTGTGTGTGTGTGTGTGTGTGTGTGTGTGTGTGTGTGTGTGTGTGTGTGTGTGTGTGTGTGTGTGTGTGTGGTGTGTGTGTGTGTGGTGTGTGTGTGTGTGTGTGAGTGTGTGTGTGTGTGTGTGTGTGAGTGTGTGTGTGAGGGTGTGTGTGTGTGTCTGGTGTGTGTGTGTGTGAGTGTGCGTGCGTGTGTGTGTGCGTGTGCGCGTGCGTGTGTGTGTGCGTGTGTGGTGTGTGCGTGCGTGTGTGCGTGCGTGTGTGTGTGCTGTGTGTGTGTGTGTGTGTGTGTGTGTGGTGGTGGTGCGTGCGTGGTGCGTGCGTGGTGTGTGGTGCGTGCGTGGTGCGTGCGTGCGTGCGTGGTGGTGGTGGTGCGTGGTGTGGTGCGTGGTGGTGCGTGGTGGTGGTGGTGGTGGTGTGTGTGCGTGCGTGCGTGCGTGCGTGGTGGTGCGTGCGTGCGTGCGTGCGTGCGTGCGTGCGTGCGTGGTGCGGTGCGTGCGTGCGTGCGTGCGTGCGTGCGTGGTGCGTGGTGCGTGCGTGCGTGCGTGGTGCGTGCGTGCGTGCGTGCGTGGTGCGTGCGTGGTGCGTGCGTGCGTGGTGCGTGCGTGCGTGCGTGCGTGGTGCGTGCGTGGCGTGCGTGGTGCGTGCGTGCGTGGTGCGTGCGTGCGTGCGTGCGTGCGTGCGTGGCGTGCGTGCGTGCGTGCGTGCGTGGTGCGTGGTGCGTGCGTGGTGCGTGCGTGCGTGGTGCGTGCGTGCGTGTGCGTGGTGGTGGTGGTGCGTGGTGCGTGCGTGCGTGGTGAGTGTGTGGTGGTGGTGGTGGTGGTGGTGGTGGTGGTGGTGGTGAGTGGTGGTGGTGGTGTGTGAGTGGTGAGGTGGTGAGTGGTGGTGGTGGTGGTGGTGGTGGTGGTGGTGTGTGGTGGTGTGTGGTGGTGTGTGGTGGTGGTGGTGGTGTGTGGTGTGTGTGCGTGTGTGCGTGGTGGTGTGCTGTGGTGTGTGTGTGGTGTGTGGTGTGTGGTGTGTGTGTGTCGTGTGTGTGGTGGTGTGTGGTGTGTGTGTGTGTGTGTGTGTGTGTGTGTGTGTGTGTGTGTGTGTGTGTGTGTGTGTGTGTGTGTGTGTGTGTGTGTGTGTGTGTGTGTGTGTGTGGTGTGTGTGTGTGTGTGTGTGTGTGTGGTGGTGGTGTGGTGTGGTGTGTGTGTGTGTGGTGTGTGTGTGTGTGTGTGTGTGTGTGTGTGGTGTGTGTGTGGTGTGTGTGTGTGTGTGTGGTGTGTGGTGGTGGTGTGGTGGTGTGTGGTGTGTGTGTGGTGTGTGGTGGTGGTGGTGGTGTGGTGGTGTGTGTGTGTGTGTGTGGTGGTGGTGTGTGGTGTGTGTGTGTGTGGTGTGTGTGGTGGTGGTGTGTGGTTGTGTGGTGTGTGGTGGTGTGTGTGGTGGTGGTGGTGGTGTGTGGTGTGTGTGGTGGTGTAGTGAGTGGTGTGTGTGTGTCCGTGTCCGTGTCCGTGTCCGTGTCCGTGTCGTGTCTGTGTCTGTGTCTGTGTCTGTGTCTGTGTCTGTGTCTGTGTCCGTGTCTGTGTCTATTTAAATAAAAAATTATTCTTATATAAATTGAGACTTTTTAACCAAGATATTTGCAGAATCAATCAAAAGCGTGAAAAAGTACGTAGTAGTTTCATATTGATTGCCGAAATAAAATGCACAAAAATAACCAAAATTAAAAAGCTGAACAAACTTAATAATATACTAACATGCATTAAAGATAAATAGTGCAATTGGCGTAACGGTCAAATAATCGGACTGGTAATGCAAGTAATGAACGATCTAATGCCCAAAAAGGAAATAGATTTTTTATAAAATTATTTTTAAATATTATTTTAATATGGATTTACACTTTCAAATGGCGTAGTTATTCAAAATTTTGTACAAGCGTTAAACATTAAGAACTACTGCTGGAAAATGTATTTTAACTTTTTGTTTGAAATACAACGCATTAGAGATTACCTACATTAATATTTCAAAGTCCATCTTAAAACACTATTACAAGTGTTGGAGAACGTAAAATATGGAATCAAAAAAATATGAGTTTCATTTTTGTATTTTACGTAGAGTTTTATTATGTAATTATGTAAATCTGCTAGTACTTTTATAATATACATGTATCTACACGGGAATGTAGAGTGAAGACACTCCTGATTTTTTAATTAAGAGCCAATGAAATGTGAAAAAAAAACAAAAACAAACGGTTTATTAATCAAAAAATTATGCCCTTATAGAAAGGGCGATTATAACTTCACTTCTAAATTAATATTTCATCTTGCGCTTTTATGGAGTTTTCATGTGAAATAAAAGTGGTGGCTATGTAAGTCATCGGTAGTTTTTCAATTCTTGGTTTTTGGATTTGCCATGACCATTCATGCAAGCACTTGTGGTCATTGGTGATTTAAAAACGATTTGTTATCTCAGCTCGAAAAAATTACCGTCCAATTATTACATGATTATTTGTGACATATGATGCTACAATTTGGCGCATAACGTAGAGCTCTGTAACTAGCATTAAAGACGTATACACACTAAAATACTGTAAGAAAAATGTTGCCAAGACTTTTACTCTAGTTAGAACGTTTTTTTTCTATTTGCGCTAATTTTCGATATTGCGTAATGAGGGTGAGAACAATTCATTAGGTACAATAGTTGTAAGAATTGGGCATGTAGTGTCAAAAGACCTTCATTCACCAACAAATGTAATCAAACTTGTTGTTTTTGTTATTTAACCAAAGGTTACCGATCTCGTTTTCTCTTCGACGTCATTTACTTCCTTAATAGAACTAATCTAAAGTTCTAATCAGTACACTACTGTGCTTTAATTATATAAATGAATTCGCTACACTACTACTCATTTTGGAAATATACAGTGTGAAGTAGTATGCAGATGGACGCCTATTTGCAATTATTTATTAGTTAATTATTCAATTAAGATGTACAAACTAACTCAATGGCGCCTGTTAACTCATAATCAGTTTTATTGCAAGAGTGTTGCTGTTAAGTGCTTTTAAACAAAATCAATTGAAAAATCTAGTAAACTACACTTTTAAAGTTTAAGTTGTGTCATGGCAATGGTTGTAATCGTCAAGCAGAAAAACTTGAAAAATCCATTTACTTTGTAAGATTGATGAAACTGTGGTATTATTTGCATACAGTGCTGGCGTTGTAGGTTGAATATGTTTGATATTCATAGTTATTCCTATTCCGTATGCAACAACAGAAATTCACCTATATAACTTTTGGTCGATGTAACCTGAGAAGTTCACCCTCCTTGAATTTTGTATTCTGTAACTGGGTAGGTAAAAGTAACTTCGTAGAAAGAAATGTACATTTTTCCGTGTTTATTACGGTCGTATGCTCTATCGAAATATCAAGTTCAGCGGGAACCTGTATCTTTTCTCTAATGAAAAATTGATGTGCCGCCAATTCCTTGAATTTTTTCTCATCTTCTCAATTCTCGAATACCTGCATGATTTGTAACTTGAAAAAAGCATCGAGCAAATAACCAATCTACAAAGCGGACTATCTGCATTTTTTTGTTTTGTTCTGTTACCCTAATGCTGTTAAATATTTTTAAAGCTATTCTTTGGCAAATATTTATTTTAATTAGACGATCTGAAATTTATCGTTTCGTTTACAATCTACGAGTAGCAAGTATATAATAAAGGAACATAAAGCAATTTTCAATAGTTTTAGTCATACTTCACATATTCCGTTATTCTGTATATTCGACGTTATATAAGCTTAATGATTCATATAATGTAGTTGATAGCTAAATACCGTCTAACCGATTTTAATTACATTAGTATGAAACCGCGGCCGTTAATGTCTCATCTACTCAAGATTTTGCGGTATTAAAATGATCAAATTGAAACGCTTTCCGTGTTTTAATTTTTAACTGATGAAAGTTAAATTGACTGTAAAAAAAGTTTATTCTTGAAGGAATATTATACAAAAGGTCTGAGATTATAATTGGATTCAATTTGTTAACCGCCATTTCTTGGTTTTCTTTATTCGTCAGGTAAACCAAGAGTGGTACAATTACATTTACAATGTTAATTTTATCAAAATTTCCTTATTGATTTATATTCAGTTAATAATTGCTTAGAAAAGTGTACGGCTAAGGTGCACTTATTGGGCAAAAATAATGGTAAATTAATTGAAATTTTGATCATTTTTGTAGCGTGTATGAACTTAATGGAATATATTTCATCAATAATACGTTTACACAAATTGATGCATACCTACAGTTTAATCATTTCTAAAAGCGTTTACGTCATCAATTCTATGACATCACTATTACATATCCTTGCCAAACCTTTTTAAGGTATTGCGAAGTATGTATTATCCTGGCCAGGAGTGTTTACCGCTACATCATTAATATATGAATTTAGCTATCCAATTTATTTATACTGTCTTCTCATGTAAAACAGTGAATTAAATAAGGATGGTGAACATTCGTAGTGCATTTGACGAAATCGACATACGATATTGAATAAGCAAATGTAGAAGAAAGAGAGAACCTATAAACGCGAAATCAATTTGTTTTATATGCACATGAATTTAATTCTCATCTAATACTACATAACCTCCATTTAATCATCATTTATTACACACTTTAAATCAGTTCTTTTCAGAACTACTCCCTTTGTCAATTTTTACAAAATAAATCACGATAAATAAGTAATTGTATTTTGGAATTCTGCAGCTTTAAATGCTGCCATCTCGGGTATATTTTCTAATTTGAGTTTATGATAACGAGAATATAATTCACATGTCACATGGTACGTTTTTGATTACTTTCATTGCTTAAAGTACAAAAACAAAATCGCAGAATAGGCTATCAAATCGGTGATAATTTTATCACTACATGTTGACTGTCACATGATTTTAATGAATAAAATAGTTTACTGTCAAAGTGACAAATCGTTTAAAATTGTAGACTTTAAAGAAATATATTTTCTATTAAGGTTCATTATATTCTCTTACCAAATATAACACGTGTTATGATTAATAATCAATGATAATCATAACACTAGTTATATTATCCCCGAAAATAATTGTGACTTCATATTATACCACATGATTGTATGTAATGACGTAACGGTAAACACTCCTGGCGAGGATAGTAATAAAACACACATGTGTGATGCTGGTCAACTAACATTAAGGGAATGAACCAATTAAATTATTCTTTACTGTTCCTGCAATAATGTTGAAATTGGGAAACATTCGATAAAAATAACCATCTGTCAACAGAAACACTAATCATCCATGCTTTTAAAATAACTACAATATACAATAATTACAAATTACACTTGTATAACAAAACATGTGTCGAAGCATATGGATAATTCCACATATTTAATCACAATCACTCGAACTACTGTAGTTTTCGTCCAAGTTTTTAATGATCTATATGACCTATATCTACAATATCTAATTGTTTTTCTCGTTCATACCAATCATTTATTATTTTTCGTGTGTGAAGAATAGAATGTTTCCACATTTCAGGGGTTACCATTTGAAGTGCTTCCCCACACAAGTTGATGCTGTTTTAATGGTTCTACAACCTCTCCCAATGTGCTTATTATAATTACTCCTTGTGATGCCCCAGATTAACTCAATTGGATTGAAAATGCAATGGTTGGGTGATAATCGCAAAATAAAGGACCACTATTATCTCGTTCTTGTTCAAGGTATTGTATTAACAAAGCTACCAGCTCCTTGGCTTTACTATCTAAATGTTTCGGCATTTCGGCGAATGGACAAGTAAATTCAAAAACAATTGACCCTGCAACAGCACAATACAATTAACAACGCTAATTTTGTTCGGAAAAGAAAAGATTTTTATGCTAATGGAGAAATAGATATAAACGGAGAATTAGCGATCGTAAAAGCAAAATAAACTGTCAGTAGCTGTGAAAAACTGTTTGATATCGATGTTAGTACAGTATATGGATTTGTAAAGTTTTTCCACTAAAAAACTACATCTTAAAGAAGTGAAAGTAACCAAATACTTGTTTTAAATTAGCGTAGCATTTTATTCCGTTGATGACCTGCAACTCTTTAGAAAGTATATATAAACTATACCACACATCTATTCCAAAGAAAATAAAGATAAGGTTATTAAAAGCAGTGTAACTAGTGATCTATAACATTTCATTAAAACGTTTCTTTCTGGGCTCTACGTTTTATTACTATTTTTTATCACTTGCTACGTAAAATGTTGTAATCTGATTTTTATGTAAAGCAAACATGGTAAAATTAGTATGGGGGTTATAATTATACTTGCATGTTGCACGTCAAACAATTTATACGTATTTATTGAGGCAACGCTTGATATTTTTCTGTAAGGCACGTCCAAAAAATAAGAATACGCTTGGCGAAATAGTCATCAACTGACTGTCTAATGTAGCACTTGTCCAGTTGATGTTTTGGAACAAACAGGATTCCGCTGTGTAACTGGTGTTGGTAAAGTGAGTGTGAAAGTCTACTGAATCTGAGACGGGATTCACAACTAAAGGCGCGACATTTCACTTCAGGTTTGATGTTATCCACGACAACGCTCGCTCACATACGGCCCACTGGAAGGTGTTTGTTGATACTACCTACTGTTCCAGTCCCAGTGACTTTCATCTGTTATTACGCTTGAACAGGTTTCTGTCGTACCAACGTCACCACTGTGACGAAGTGCAATTCAAAGTCACCCTTATGTTCTATTGTCTGACAGCGGCGGACTACTACGAATCTAAACCGTACTATAATTATTAACTTGACGCAAACAGAAGCATAAGTAAAAGCTTCATATTGAGGTCGCCTAGAATATTAACCTGGGCTTCAGATGAAAATAACATAATCTGTCATCCACCGTAATCTAATTTGGTTAAAAATTTCGTCTCAAAACCACCCAACAAAGTAATTACGAATAGAAGAAAATAATTGTATATCATTACCAGAGATTGAATAAACATCTTACGAAAAGGAACATCCATACAACGACAAAAGACAAAGATTATGTGGTAACGAGTACACCAATTTGAATTCCCCATTAAACTAAATCTTATTATGAAATTTAAAATCAATACGAAAGGGAGATCAAATAGTATAAGCTTTTTCTATTTGCTACCAATGGACTTCGATCTTTTCCCGATCTACGTTCTTGAACTACCACTCAATTTTTCGTCACGGTTTATTTAACAACTGTCTCTAACCGTGGAAGCACACCTGTTTTTCATCTACCGCACACATCTCTATAAGGCTTTTTTTTCAACTCTAAATACCTTAAATATATAAATTACATGATTACAAAAAAAACCACACTCGAAAAAAATCATTATTTAATATTGCGAATTATATACCTCTTAGTTATTTTCTTTCGCGATTACGCTTCCGCGCTTATATTGAAATTTAAACATGAATTTCATCATTCCGCTACCTACACTGTAAATACCCATCATGTACTTATCATATCCTTGTAAGGAACGCACAGCGTACAACAGTTTAGTTCGAATAACGTGAAGCAGAACAAGATTATTAGTGACCTGAAGATGGAAATGAGGATTTGCCGAATGCCGAAACGAAAGGTCTTACAAAAATCTTATCAAAATATATGTGTATATATATATATATATATATATATATATATATATATATATATATATATATATATATATATATGTATATATACATATATGTATATGTATACAGGGTGTTTCTTAATAACATGATAATATTTAAGGAGATTATTGTTGGGTCCATTTTGAGAAAAAACTTCATATGAACATATGTCCTAAAGGTCTTAACTTTTGAACTACAGGGTGCTAAATTTTTAAAAAAATATTCTTTTTTTTATGATAACTTTCTTATGACCCTAGATATTTTTGTGAAAGGTGGTGTAGTATGCATCTTCTGTGCATCAAAAGTCATTTTCTGCTGTACATAAATATAAATGTAATTTTTTATTCTTGCCAGTGGCGTTCGTGCGGGATTTGCACGGCTTTTTCATAAAATAAAAATTATTTCTGAAATCCTCATTCCTTTCTGAGCAAATCTGGTCTCTTGATTTTTTTCGTTTGACGTACGGTTTTCGCATAAAAAAATAAAATTCATTCATTAGTACGTTGTTATGAAATTGGGTATTATCAAGAATTAAAAACGTATCTAGTAGCTAAGAAGTAGATTTTGTTTTGTAAACAGAATCAGTTTTGACAATTATTTACCTAGTCTAGTTGGCACGCATTGAAGTCATTAAAATTGACAATATTATTTAAAAAAATATGGTCCATTTTACGAATTCTGAGTTTGCAGATATACATTACATGTATTGGCTTGCTGGTGGTAACGCACTGGAAGCCAGGCGGTTGTATGAATACCGCTTTCCAAATATAAATATTCCGGACGCACAACATTTTCAAACATTCATAGAAGGTTGTGCGAAAAGGCAAGTTTTGAACTAGATAATCATTTAAAAGAAGTATAGTGTACCATAAGAACACCAGAAATTGAGGATACCGTTTTGAATTGTGCTGAGGAAGATCCTGGATTAAGCATAGAAGAAATATGGAAGAATTTAAATATATGACATATTCTTGTTTGGAAAATTCTTCATGACTCTTTATTATATTTCTACCATGTCCAATGGGTTCAAGCTCTACTCCCTCGCAACTTTCCATTACAGACGAACTTTTGCCAATGATTTATTCAAAAGTGTATGAAAATCCATTACTTGATACTAAAATTTTATTCACCGATGGAGCCATTTTTTCCAGAAACGCTATCCAAAACTTACTCAATAATCATTTTTGGGCTGAAGAAAACCCTCATGAAATAGTGGAACCGCGTCACCAGGAGCAGTTTTGCGTTAACGTGTGGGCTGCAAAATGCGGTGATTATTTATTTGGGCCCTATTTTCTTCATGAGAGGTTGAATGGGCATAATTACCGGCAGTTTCTCGAAGAAGAATTGCCAGATTTGATGGAAGATGTTCCCATTTTATTAAGAAACCTACTGTGGTTTATGCACGACGGGGCGCTAACGCACTTCAGTTTTATGGTCCGCGAATATTTAAACCAAATTTACAATAATCGCTGGATATATCCTGGAGGACCACAGACATGGCCACCTAGTTCCCGGAACCTCAATAGTTTAGGGTATTTCCCTTGAGGTCATCTTAAAACATTGGTTTACAGCACACCAATTCATACTGAAGATTAGTTGAGAAATCGCATCATAATTTCTTGCGAAACTACTAGACACAGTCCCCGCATTTTCCAAAAACTACGTGAGTCCATGAGATAAAGAGCAGAGGCATGTATATTTGCAGGAGGTGAACATTTTCAACACCTAATTTAATTTATTTCTTTGTGCGTTCAGGGTAATTTTGTGTTAGCATTCCAAAATGTATTTTAATTACTTCAATTTCATAATTTTACCATTTAAAAATTATTCTCTTATACAAATGATTGTTTAAAATTATATAAATTGTTTTTTTCCTACGACCATGTACGAAATTGATTCATATCGCACAATTAACGGTACAGAAAATAATACTTCCGCACACTAGTGCGTTTCACTTTCTGATTGTACTGAATACGAAAGTAAAAAACACGTGTCCCTTTTACCTTCGCATTGGTTTTCTATAAGTTAGCGAGCAACTATCGGTTGGCATCGGGCTGATAGGAAGTTCGGTCACGATAAAAGTCGTCACGCTTACTGCTATTTACATAAATAATATGAGCAAGCTGATGGCAGTACTATAATGATTTCAAATTATTTGACTTATATGATTTGACAAGTTTAAATCTTCAGGTAATCGTCTTTAAATTCATAATAATTACGAATTACACTATTTGTTAGGGGATGGTTATGATTTCTTAATAAAAGTATTAGATTAAAGTATATTTTGTAATTGTTTAATTTGTGATCAATAAAACATCAAGGAGACTGTCTTTCTTCATGGTTGTAGGCAAAATAGTGTACTTTAAGCTCGCACAAAAGTATCTATCCTACACTCGCGGGATTCTGACACTAAGGCTGACGCCCTCGTGTGAAAATTCCTGCGTGTGCGATATCAACCACTTTCATACTATTTCTCAAGATCTAGCGAGATGCAAATGGATGAATTTTATTTTTTTTATGCGAAAACCGTAAGTCAAATAAAAACAAATCAAGCGAGCAGATTTGTTCAGAAAGGAATGAGATTTTCAAAAATATTTTTTACTTTAAGAAAAAGCAATGGCGTATCACTTTTTCTCTTTAAAATGATTCAGTGTAAATCCAGCATGAACGCCACTGACAAGAATAAAAAATTATGTTGTGCAGCAGAAAACGCCTGTTGATATAGAAGTTGCCTACGTTTTACAAAAATCTGTAGGATCATACCAAAGTTACCATAAAAATTTTTTGTTTTCTTAAAACTTTAGCAGTTCATAAACTAAGTAGTTTATAAGTTGACCTTTAGGACATATGTTCATATGAAGTTTTTCAAAATGAATCTCAAAATAACTTTCTTAAATATTATTATTATTAGAATTATTTTGTTTACAAAATTCATTGCAATTCAAGCATGGAGTTACCTGTACAAAAATAGTATATTATAAACCTAGGTTGAGAAGTGAGCCATTATTAACCCAGCAATTTCAAATGTGCGAGGTTTATGATGGCCTTTTCAACAGAGGTGTATGTAATTTTTTTTTTTTTACTACTTGAGGATAAAACTGTTAAAATTGTCATTTGATTGAATTAGATTTTGAATATTATTGTGTTATTTTGTATCCATTTTCAAAATATCAGGTAGACTGGACATTATTTGTAAAAATAATAAATACATAGTAAAACTGACAAAATGAGAAATGACATAATTCATTATTAACCTATAACTTCCTTCGAACCTCAAGAAGTCCAAGAAAACTACCAGTATGATGAGTTAGTGCCGTTAGTGGCTAATGCCAATGAACCAATTTTATCGAAAGTGAGGAATATACAAAACAGGGAAGTTAATTTACCTATACTGTAACAAATAATGTTAATTCTGTTAATACCGGGAATGCCGGAATACACATGATTTGTCAGAACTGCACAATTAACTATAACTTTAAACAAGTTTAGTTAATTGTGCTGTTAAATAGCAATTTTTATCTTGTAAAATTTTCGAGTTTGTTTTTTTTTCTTAGTTATAGGGTTTTGTTTCACTCATTAAAAATACATAAAACCATTATTTACCTAAGGAGAGAAATACTACTCATTAAAGGGATAAATAATGGCGCTCTCTCAGGTTTTAGTAAAAAAATACATTTATTATTATGTAGATACGAAGTAGTATAAATAAATGAATAATAATATTTCATAGCACTAATGTTTTAAATACAATATAATTCCACAATTTCTTTTTTATAAGTACCAATTTCTCTACGCGTTTCAATACAAGATGTATCATTATATAAGTAAAATAACAAATAAGTCGTTGTAACAAATCATTATGGTTAAACAGCAAACGTGATATAAATTATAATTCTATGTTTAACATATTTGTTAAAAGTGAGTCTATACGATCAACCTGTTCTTTCATTAAAGGTACTTCATGTACGTTTATAAATTTTTAGAACATTTAATTTGTCTTTTTTATTACAAAAATGTAAAAATTTAACGCTGTTTTGTAAAGCGATAAGGTGATTACTTACTATTAAATGTCTAGCATAATTTGGTTCCCAAGTGTTTGTCCAATATAAACAGAACTACAGAATATGTAGTTCAATTTATAAACATCCGACGTTAATTGAAACTTTCGCATTAAATAAACATTTAAGAAAATTGGTATTAATTTTGGAAGCTACTCTGTACTTCTTGTTCTTTTGTAATATGTGAGCTACTTGTTCTGATACTTTTCCAAAATATGAAATTGATATTTATTAATTTTCTGCCGGTTGTTAACTGGGTAAACGTTTTTGATCGATAATTTGTACTATTTTTTAAGTAAGGGTCGAATATATTTAAAATATAATCATTTGCTTGTGCAATTGAAGTTTATTTAATGAGATTTGTTTGGTTTAATGATAATGGCATTGCTATATGAACTAAGGATCTATATGAGTAGAACCCCGGCACCTTGGCCGCCATCTTGGATTTTGACGTCACAAGGCCGGCCACGTGGGAGACCGTATTTTTCACACCTATGGTTTCTTTTCGGAGGCCTTTTTCAACCCCTTGATGGAAATTTCATCCCTAATTATGGTCTATTTGACAGCAATTTTTTTGTCGGTCTTATTTTATGGTTTCTTTTCGGAGGTCTTTTTCAGCCACTGATGGAATTTTCAACCCTTTTTGTTGTACTAAGAGCCTTTTTGACAGCCATGCCTTTTTTGTACTTGCTCATGTTAGGGATGTATTTACGGTTTGGTTTTGGGGTTGGTCTTGGGCTTGGGGTTGGTCTTGGACTTGGACTTGGGGTTGGTCCAGGCGTTGGTCTTGGATTTGGGGGCTGTGGCTGGGCGACGGCTTATTTTCGGGGGGCCTTTTTCAACCCTAATTAAGGTCCTTTTGGTAATATTAAGAGCAATACAACCCCTGGAGGTTAGGCAATTGCACGTGTTCTGATTGAAAAAGATTTTTATTTAAGCTGTATTTATTAATATGTATTAGGACCCATTTTTATTTTATCAAATGAGATTGCATAATTGTATTTCTTTTAATTCCTATCTACAGATTGTGATCTTTTACCTATACGAAAATTTATTTATACATTGGGGTTGTATTCTAATAATTAAGTTTCACTGTCATTTTAATTTAATCTCAACACGCAATGCAAACAATTATTTAAAGTTAATTACACGACACAGTAATCAGAATATTGTTTTTCTAACGAACATTAAAACTGGTTGCTTACCTTTGAAACATCTTTAATCACCATCCTCTCGTTAAAATTGTCCTCGGTATCCAAAACACTTAATATTTTTAAAAAAGATTTGTTGTTTGCACTAGCTGTAATTAAATCTATGCAACTAAATAAATAAATTAAGGTTAAAACTACCGTTTTCTGCTGCACGTATAGGCACACTAATACCACTTTCTATGTTTTGACTTATGCTTAATTGATATAAAACTGTTTACCGAGTAAAAGTAATTTTTGGAATGTAAATAAAATATTATATGCTGTACATACACACAAAATTGTTTTATAGAAAACGAATTCATTATAAAATCCTCATTAAAATAGAACATTGAGTTAATTACAGTTGGTGTAATTATATAATACCAATATTGAGTAGCATACTTTGTTTAATGATAAATGCTAAAATCATACATTTTTATAAAACGATTAAAAGAAAGAAAAAACAGTAGGTATTACGTAACGCTTAATTAAAAAGTAAAATATAACGGTGTCGCAAATCACTTGGTATTTAAACGAAGATGATGACAGAGACGTTTCAGTATCTGCGATACAGCTTTTAAAAAAATTATCTGGTTTTACAGCGAGTGGCAGCGGTTGAGCAATCAATTAACATTTTCTAGTTTTACAATGTGAGTTTTGTAATATGATTTATTATAAAGAGGTTGCAAAATTATCCTCTGTTATAAAAAGACATGTAAAGATAATGACAAGTGTTTTATAATAAAAGATTTTGTTTAATTAATTTAACCAGTTAACATGTGCCAAGATTATTTTTATTTTATAGAAGCGGTCGGCCTTGGATTTTTTTTAAGTTAACACATATCATATACGTAAAATTTCGCGACGCGAGGATTTCGGCGAAAGCTGTTTTGGCGATTCCACTCCAACCCTCCCCGAGCATAACCGAGATTGTAAGACAAGGTATCGCAACTTGTTCTCGGGTCTTTGCTCCTTGTCGTGATCGAAACGCGTGCGTAGGCCTTCGTGTATTGTCGTGGTACCCTTGCCGGAAAATTTGAATTTGTATTATAATAATAAGAAGCCTAATGCTAACTTGTAAGAGAGGTGTAGGGCTACGCAACTTGCTCTCGGGGCTTTGTCCTTGTCGTGGCCCCAATGGCGGAAAATTTGAATTTGTATTTGTATTTAAGTGTCTGCAGGTTATGGCTGGAAATATGAATCTGTATTATAATAAAGGGTATAATGCTAACTTGTAAGGCAGATGTGGGGCTTAGCAACTTACTTTCAGGCCCTCGACCAAAAATTTGAATTTGTTTGTGACGCCATCTATGAGGGGAAATCTGAACTTGTATTATAATAATAAGGAGGCCTAATGCCAGCTTATAAGACAGATGTAGGACTTCGCAACTTACTTACTTTCGGGTCTTCGCCCCTGGCCCCTTGGCGTGGTATTTGAATTTGGATTTGTATTTAAGTGTTTACATTCTGATTACTTATTGCGAGAAATTTGAACTTAATAAGGGACCTATTGCTAGCTTATAAGACAAAACATAGGAACCTGTGTTAGGGCCTGCGCCCTCCTGTCGTGGCGCTTGTTGGGAAATTTGAAATTGTATCGTCATCTAGTTGTGTATGGCCTAATCAATATCTTCTGTAATAAAGATGGCACCATCTAGCGTTATATTTCTTGAACTAATCAGGTTTTTGTTTGTGGCACCATCTAGTGGTATATTTTTAAACTAGCGAATGTTTTCTGTAATAGACTTAAAAAAAATCAAGGCCGACCGCTTCTATAAAATAAAAATAATTTTGGCACATGCTAACTGGTTAAATTAATTAAATAAAATCTTTTATTATAAAACACTTGTCATTATCTTTACATGTCTTTGTCTTTAATAAGAATACAATTTTTATAACAGAGGATAATTTTGCAACATCTTTATAATAAATCCTATTACAAAACTCACATTGTAAAACTAGAAAATGTTAATTGATTGCTCAACGGCTGCCACTCGCTGTAAACCAGATAATTTTTTCAAAAGCAGTTTCGATATTTTTTAGAAAATCTACAATGAGATACGATTTCCCACAACCAGATGGCCCCGCTACTATTGCCGCAAAGGGGTGCTTAAACTGACCCTCCATCTCGGATCGCTAAACGATACTGAAGCGTCTCTGTCATCATCTTCGTTTAAATACCAAGTGATCTGCGACACAACCGGTTTTAATATTCGGTTAGAAAAACAATATTCTGATTACTGTGTCGTGTAATTAACTTAAAATAATTTTTTGCATTGCGTGTTGAGATCAATTTAAAATGACAGTGAAATTTAATTATTAGAATACAACCCCAATGTATAAATAAATTTTCGTATAGGTAAAAGATCACAATCTGTAGATAGAAATTAAAAGAAATACAATTATGCAATCTCATTTGATAAAATAAAAATGGGTCCTAATACATATTAATATACACAGCTTAAATGAAAATCTTTTGTACTACTCTTAATATTACCAAAAGGACCTTAATTAGTGTTGAAAAAGGCCTCCCGAAAAGAAGCCGTCACCCAGTCCCAGCCCCCAAATCCAAAACCAACGTCTGGACCAACCCAAGTCCAAGTCAAAGACCAACCCCAACCCCAAAACCAAACCCTAAATACACCCCTCACGTGAGCAAGTACAAAAAAGGCGTGGCTGTCAAAAAGGCTCTTAGTACAACAAAAAGGGTTGAAAATTCCATCAAGGGCTGAAAAAGGCCTCCGAAAAGAAACCATAAAATAAGGCCGACAGAAAAATTGCTGTCAAAAAGACCATAATTAGGGATGACAATTCCATCAAGGGGTTGAAAAAGGCCTCAGAAAAGAAACCATAGGGGTGAAAAATACGGTCTCCCACGTGGCCGGCCTTGTGACGTCAAAATCCAAGATGGCGGATAAAGTGCCAGGTTCTACTTATATGCAGCTAACTATGTGTTTTATGGTGACATTTGTAATTGTAGGTTTTCTGAATATGGAGAACTCAAACTTGTCCTGTATGTTAATCTTTATGTTTAAATCTAGAAAATTATAGTCTCACATTTAACAGATATTATAAATATAGAATTATAATTTACATCAAGTTCGTTGTTTCACCTTAATGATTTGTTACCATAACTACTTGTTTGTTATTTTACTTTTTCTCTTGACAATGATACATGTTGTATTGAAAGAAGTAGAGAAATAAATAATTATAAAAAAGAAATTGAGGAATTATATTGTATTTAAAACATTGGTGCTATTAAATATAGAATTCCACGAAGTAAGGTTAAAAAATATAAATTTTATAACATTTCAATTTTTTTAATGATTTCGATATCGGAAAAAATATTGTGCGGTATATGATCGTTAAGTACATTCATAACAAGTCTTGAAAAATAAATAACCTTTGGGGTCACTTTTTTCTAACTTTTTTTCTCAACCTGTTCTAATGATTGTAATGATCTTATACCTACATATACTATACTGTATACTATACTGTATAGTGTATGTACCACGCGGGCACCGTCGTTATCGGTTTTTTTTTTTCAAACTTATTTAACTAAGAAAGCGTCGAAAAATAATATTGACACTTCTTTAAATTGTTTTACTATTTCTGTTTCTGCTCTAAATAAACATTCTGACAAACGTCTTTATTTATTTTTTACGATTTACAATATGCAACACAGTGTTTTATTGTTTTCAATAAAAATCGAAAGTATTTTTTAAATTTATTTTTATATACTGGCACTTTGACAATAACTTTACTTTATTTACTAATATAGAGTCACTGGTCATTTTTATATACTACGGCGTGTGTCTCTTTATACGACAAGTATTATTTAAGTAATTTCTTTTCTAGTAAGTTAACAAAGCAGAGAGCAGGGAGGTTCGAATTCTACACAATACAATTTTTTTCTGTATATTCGTATTTAACATACTCTCTTAAAACTTTAGAGAACATATTAATTCTGAATTTAATTTTAGTGAATATTCTGTTCCCATTAATAATAATACATATGCAAATTGCATTATTTA